>RXON01002506.1:0-144288 GCA_009667805.1 Leptobrachium leishanense
TCCTTAATAAATACATCCACTACCGCTAATGAGGATATAGCATAGATTAAGAATTATATTAAAAGTGAGAGAGAAAATATCCGTGTTAGTGATGAGACGTTTCAGGGTTCTCTGTGAAATGAAAAGTGAAAGTACACTTTTATATGCTGCTTGCAAATTACTTACCATAAACGCGCCATAACGTTAGGCCCTTTAGAACCTGATCGCATAATGTGTCAGTGTATTGAAGATGTATCAAAAACGTAAAAATCCCAAAAGCACAATAAAGTATAATGTCAATAAAAATATATAGCAAGAGAAAACGAAAATGAGTTTTATGAATGTTTAATAGAGATTTAAAATATTAATAGAGTGCTCTAAATAACAGATGTACAAGCAGCAGCGGAATCAGTTAGCTACAGCTCTTAGGCTAGGGTCAGACTGAGGCAGTGCGAACGCGCGTTCTGGCGCACTTAATCACGGCCGTGCTAGCAGCAGATGCCGGGCAATGACGGCCAATATACGAAGTACGGTCGCACAAAAGTCCGGCTGCGCAACGCAAGTGGAAAATGAACGCATTTTTTCGAGAACGTTAAACCACTAGTACTGACGTACAGAGTGCGCTGCGTCCGCTAGAGGCGTGTGTGCGTGAATTGGAGACATCAGACGCTGCTAATGTCCAGCCAACATAACGTCCAGATGCAAGAAGTGTTTTATTGATGATCCGTACAAAATCACGGATGAAACTGCGCATAGTATGACCGCTATTGCGTATTCCGTGAAAAAATACGTCCATTCTTCGAACGCACATTTTCACGGACAACGTGAAAAATGCGTTAGTCTGACCCTAGCCTAAGGCTAGAATCAGACGAACGCAGTCTGAGCGCACTCTGCGTGCGTGCACAACGGACAGATGTACTGACGGAAGATACTGTAGAGACACCACACGGTCCGTTTTTATTGACGGACGTAGAAAAAAAAAGGGAATTATGGGAAATAAAAGGAATATGCAAAACGATAAAGATTTGAAAAGGATATGAAAAGGCATTTTGTGCTCAAGGTGCTGGACGTCGCAAATGCACTGCGTCAGACATCTCATTACTCACACAGAACGCTACACGGACATGGCGAACTCTGCGTGTCCGTGGTAGCGGTTTTACGTTCATGCCTAACTTGCTTCCGTTTGCCACGTGCATTGTGCGTGCGCAGTTCGGTGCTTACGTACTTCGTGTGTGGGTCTCTATTGATCATGATAATTATACACAAAATGGTGCAGCACCACACAACATGTGTCCACCACCACGGCACCCCAGATGGCCAAAATTCAGGATATAGTGGTTTCCCCTATACCAATGTACATAGAATGCAGAAATATATAACCTGAATTGGCGCAATAAATGCTTTCTGGGGTCCTGTGTTTTCTCGTATGTGTATGGAAGAAATAATAAACAATAATGGTGCAATACAGTAAATCTTTGTTTCCCAAGATCTCTTTTCCCTCCCCTCTCTTCCTAATCTTGTATCCAGGTCTCTGTACTCATCTTGTTTGTCCCTGTCTAGGGGGTCCTTCCAAAAAACCTCCTCCTCTGGGTTTTCGTTCAGAACCCGAAACCTGTTGCTTGTGGGGATGTTAAATTTTTCAATTTCTTTATCACTCCTCCTCCTGATATCTCTAGATATAGTGGGGTTCTGATCTTCATAATTCTTTCTCGGGGAAGGATCTCGTTCTCTTCTTCTGGGAGAGAGAGGTCTGTTTGGCCTTTGTTCATCTCTTGTGCTTGTTGGATAGTTCCTCCTCCAATAGGGTCTTCTCTCTTCATCGTGGTTTTCTCCTCTATTATAGTGTGTTCCAGATCTATTTCTTGCACCCCACCCTCCATAGTTTCTTTCTCTTTCATAGTAAGTTTCTCTCCTCAAGGGCTGATATTCTGGTCTTCGGGAATTTCCATATTCTTGGGGTCTATAATTGAACCTGTTTATTCTTTGATAACCTTGGTTCTCCCATCTATCTAGATCGGATCCTCTATTGAAAAAATTATTTTCACCTCTTTCTTTTCCCAAAGACGCTCACTGTCTCGTTTATCATCATAGGATCTGTGTACATTGCCCCTTCTATAGTCCTCTACATCTCTTTCATATTTTCGTTTTTTAATCACTAGTATCTCTAAGTCTTTACTCAACTTCGCAATATCCTCTTTAGGTTGACTTTGTTCAATTAATGCAGTCAGTTTATCTATTTCTTCATTAATTTTAGGTAATTTCTCCTTTTTTTTTTGGATAACATAATCCATCATGGTCACAGAAAAATTTTCTAACAATTTATTCCATCCCAACATAAACTCAGGATTATCTTTTTCTGAGGTGGGGGTCTTTTGAAACCTTAGGCCTCTTGGTGTTATTTTATCTCTTTGATATTTTTCTAGAGTGGCAATTTCCAATTTAATTTTGATTTCTTTTATTAAATTTTTTTCTAGATCAATTTCAGACCTTTGGATATTTGTTTTACTTGGCCCATATTTTTCTGGCCATATATCAAAATCTCCTAAAACTTGTGAATGACGTGTCGAAGGCAGCTATTGCACCAATAGGGGAATTTTCTATTCACACAATAATTATACACAAGATGGTGCAGCACCACACAACATGTGTCCACCACCACAGCACCCCAGATGGCCAAAATTCAGGATATAGTGGTTTCCCCTATACCAATCTACATAGAATGCAGAAATATATAACCTGAATTGGTGCAATAAATGCGTTCTGGGGTCCTGGTTTTCTCGTATGTGTATGGAAGAAATAGCACTTTTTATATAACTTACTACTTTTTTCATTAAGCTAAACACATAAAAATATACACTAATACATACACATTTTTCAAGTTTATGCACTTTAATCAGCCAAAAATAATAGCACTAGCACACAGAGGTATATTCCTCTTTATATTTTTTGGATAGAGAGTCTTGTGGGGCACACAGAGACACCACTGCATTGATATGTATTATATCCATCTTGTTAAACATAGTAAACTAACAGAGGGTAATATAGAGCCTTATAATTATAAATGCACAATTGTTCATTGATAGAGGACTTTTTGTGAGATGCATGGCGATCAGTATGTAATTCACTTCTCTATATATCCTCAATAAATGTGTCTCTTCAATTGGAGACACGTTGTGTTGAAAAGGATGCCATAATGAAACCTTATACTATGAACTGAGCCAAAGAAAACGCGAACCGGAAGTAACCAAATGGCGGCTGGAATGCAAATGGAACGCAAATGGAACGCGGAAGTGAACTGCGCATGCGCAAGATGGCGACGCGCAAACTACCAAAAAGAAACCGGAAGCAGCAATCATCATCAACAGGGCACATGGGGACATTTTAAAATGATTAAAGGACACTATATAAGGACCTATGGGTCCAGTATATTGCCACCAGCTGATGAAGCCGCTATCCCATGCGGCGAAACGCGTTCTGGGGCATGTTTTTACATTTTAAATAAACTTTATTTTATTTTCCCTGATCCTGTTGCTGCTGCATTCATTTCCTGGATTCTGGATGGTTTTCCTGTGGGTTTTCCTCTACTAGAATAAACCCATGAGCGTCTACTTTTATATCTAAATGTGAGTATAAAATCTCTGCAATATCACATAGAGACCTATTGCAGATTTGCACAAGGAGAGTTCCTTTCTTTTTTCTCTTTACTACATGATCCCGGATAACACACTCCAAACAAGGTGGGGGTCACCTGAGAAACTTTTGAAGGCAATATACCCGCAGGCCTGAACCCACTCAGAGCCAGTGACTAGGCTCCACACTTGTGAGTGGATAATCTCAATATTGCAATATTATTTTTAACAGTTTACCTAAAGATTTACTGTATTGCACCATTATTGTTAATTATTTCTTCCATACACGTACGAGAAAACACAGGACCCCAGAAAGCAATTATTGCGCCAATTCAGGTTATATATTTCTGCATTGGAGAGTGTGTATATATATACACTATACAGTGTGGGCACCTATTAATTAAATATTCAGTTAAAGTGCTAAGTAGGTGCTAATAAATAGTCAAATGCTGCCTATAGTATGGTAGAATACATATAAAACAACCAAAATATGTGTCAAAAAGGACAAAGGTAAAAAGCGAAACCATACGGCGCATCCAAATTAATTAATGAGTTAATAAGCGTATAAAATATGCTGGAGGGAGGAAGTGATTAATACCATTAAAAGTGTCTTATAAAACATCATTTAAAGTGCATAGGATAAAATCCAGGATCAAAGTCCAATGTGCAAAAAAAGTGCTCGAATGTATAACAGTTCAATACTCAAAGTAATGATAAGGGAAGATGTGTCGATCTTCTCCAAAGTGCTGGTGTCGAATTCTTTTATTCGTCAGTGTCCCTCAAAGAAAACACATCATAGAAAAATGATAGTGCAGATGGTTAGTGCAAAATTGATCAAATAAATAAAGCCAAAATTTAGACCACTCACATTTGTGGGAGCCTACAGAATCCCGGCTCAAGGAAGAAGAGCTTGCAGCCAAATATAGGGTGACACTTCCCTTCTTTCTGCCCATAATGGATGCGATTCTAGAGCCCCACAGTATCAGGCTCAATGGGTACGACTTTGGGCTCTCTTAAAGGTGGAGACCCAGACCGTTTTATCTCGGCGGCAGTTGATCCATGTATCCAAGGAAAAATCGGAGAAAAATGGCGAATGTGGAATTACAAACCAAAATATTTATTTGGAACAAATAGTAAAAAGGTAGGACAAGGTCTACCGAGACGCGCTATAAATAAAACCCACCATCTTTGTCTCTCCTTGCTGAAAAGCAGCTGGAGGGGCTTGGAGCTGCTCAGTAGAGCGGCCTTTTGGTTATAATTGTTAGGTACCCACTCTAAAGAGGTGCCTTGAAGTGGCGAGTGGGCTTACGTTGCAATGGCCATTGAAACAAACAAAACCTCATTTTTGTTGTACATGGAACACATAGGAATGAGCGCAGATGACACTCTCCTTCCTTGTTATGTTTTATACATTTACTGGGCTGTTACTCCTGGCAGTTGCCGCCGCTCCAAAAATAAGTGAGTATGGGCGCGACGCCATTTTTTCTGTATTTATGTATATCATGCTTGTAACACCAGTCCGTCGTTTTGCAGCTGTTCCTCTTTCCATGTTTTTGTTTTTGATCCCAAATGGGAAGTGCTTGGTGCGTGTATAAATAAAACCCACCATCTTTGTCTCTCCTTGCTGAAAAGCAGCTGGAGGGGCTTGGAGCTGCTCAGTAGAGCGGCCTTTTGGTTACAATTGTTAGGTACCCACTCTAAAGAGGTGCCTTGAAGTGGCGAGTGGGCTTACGTTGCAATGGCCATTGAAACAAACAAAACCTCATTTTTTTGTACATGGAACACATAGGAATGAGCGCAGATGACACTCTCCTTCCTTGTTATGTTTTATACATTTACTGGGCTGTTACTCCTGGCAGTTGCCGCCGCTCCAAAAATAAGTGAGTATGGGCGCGACGCCATTTTTTCTGTATTTATGTATATCATGCTTGTAACACCAGTCCGTCGTTTTGCAGCTGTTCCTCTTTCCATGTTTTTGTTTTTGATCCCAAATGGGAAGTGCTTGGTGCGTGTATAAATAAAACCACCATCTTTGTCTCTCCTTGCTGAAAAGCAGCTGGAGGGGCTTGGAGCTGCTCAGTAGAGCGGCCTTTTGGTTACAATTGTTAGGTACCCACTCTAAAGAGGTGCCTTGAAGTGGCGAGTGGGCTTACGTTGCAATGGCCATTGAAACAAACAAAACCTCATTTTTGTTGTACATGGAACACATAGGAATGAGCGCAGATGACACTCTCCTTCCTTGTTATGTTTTATACATTTACTGGGCTGTTACTCCTGGCAGTTGCCGCCGCTCCAAAAATAAGTGAGTATGGGCGCGACGCCATTTTTTCTGTATTTATGTATATCATGCTTGTAACACCAGTCCGTCGTTTTGCAGCTGTTCCTCTTTCCATGTTTTTGTTTTTGATCCCAAATGGGAAGTGCTTGGTGCGTGTATAAATAAAACCCACCATCTTTGTCTCTCCTTGCTGAAAAGCAGCTGGAGGGGCTTGGAGCTGCTCAGTAGAGCGGCCTTTTGGTTACAATTGTTAGGTACCCACTCTAAAGAGGTGCCTTGAAGTGGCGAGTGGGCTTACGTTGCAATGGCCATTGAAACAAACAAAACCTCATTTTTGTTGTACATGGAACACATAGGAATGAGCGCAGATGACACTCTCCTTCCTTGTTATGTTTTATACATTTACTGGGCTGTTACTCCTGGCAGTTGCCGCCGCTCCAAAAATAAGTGAGTATGGGCGCGACGCCATTTTTTCTGTATTTAAGAACTTAATAATGACTGCGGACTCTTTAAATCGATTAATATCCGAAAACTATTGAAAACGAACAGTAAACGAAAGTGTAACTTACACAAAATTCGAAGATAAAGGATCAAAACGAGATTTAGCTTCGTATGGTGTAACTATAGGTGAACCGGAAATAAACAAGGAAATTTACCCAGTAAGACCTTGCGATAAGTTTCGGTTTCGATTTCATCCATACATATAACACAACAAAAAAATTGTCCCTATAACTATTACTCGTTCGGGTATTAATCGATCTAACAGGTTGAGTGTAGAAAGATCATGCTTTTAAATCGAAACATGCCGCAAGGCTTTACTGGGTAAAATCGTCTTGTTTACTTTGTGTTAAACTATGTCGAGATTATACAAATGTCGCCTGCTTTTTATTTTAGTATTTTTTATACACTGTATTTTCGTTCATCATGCGTTCGGATTTTAACCACTTCGATGCGGAGGACGCGCTCAGCGCGTCCTCCGCATGGCTGCTGGTGTGCGGAGGACGCGCTGAGCGCGTCCTCCTTTGGGGTCAGTGTTCGGCCGGGTTCCGGCCGATCGCTGGCCCCCCGGTGCGGGCTGACATCCTCGATGTCAGCCCAGCATCCGGAACTGCTGCCGGTGAAATTAGGTGTCATCGCGACAGCGCGATGACACCTAATTAAGGTGCCCCCCCCGCATGTGCGGAGGAGGCGCCTGAAAGGGAGGGGGGAGGTCCTTCGGACCTCTCTCCCTCCCGATCGGCGGCGTTGTGGGTGTTAACCCAGGCACCATTTGGAAGGGCACAGCCTGCCCTTCCAAATGGTGCCTGGCATTAACCCCTGGGGAGCTGGATCGCGAATCGGCGCTGAAAAGCGCCGGTTCGTGATCCTTTCCCGGAGCTGGCCGACATCTTGGATGTCGGCCAAGCCTCCAGGAACTCCCCCTGAGGACTGGCGTCATCGTGCATAGCACGATGATGCCAGTCCTAGAGTTAACCCCTAACTGCCACCAACGGTGGAGATAGGGAGTTCCAATGAACTCCCTATCTCCCGATCCGTGGCAGCTAGGGGTTAAAGTTTGGTATGGTTGGATTGGCCAGAGCATGGCCGTTCCAACGATACCAAACACTACAGTGAAAAAAGTTTTATTAAAAAAAATAAAAATTAAAAATAAAAATAAATATATTTAAAAAAAAATTATAAAAAAGAAAAAGAAACATTTTTTTTTCTTTTTTTTGGTTCGTTAATGCAGCAATATTGTTCCCATTTCAATTATAATGTGAACAATGATGCTGCACTAACAATTTTTGTATGCGGTGCGTTTGTTAAAAATCGTGTAATTTCCCCCAAAAAAATGTAACGAGACCCCATCTCTAATTCTTTTAACAAGCGCACCCATACAAAATATAACCGCAATTGCTCGCATGTTAAAATGTGAAAAAAAACACTTTACACGTTGTAAATTATTGAAAATACATATTTTATTGCATTTTTTGTTATAATATACAGACATGACATAACGTATACATATAATAATGACATATTATGAATCTACCGAGTCTGACGGAAAGAACAATATATAATATGTCTGGGTCATATACTAAAATAAGCCTTCAAAACACGTTTAAACATGATGAGCAAAACCGGTAAATATGACCTCAGCACAGAGGCGTGAAACGCCTCAGCAGCGAAAGGGTTAACCGATTTTATGTATTATATGTAAAAAGACCATGCTTTTGGACGAATTTAGACCAATTTTTTTGTTGTGTTATATGTATGGATGAAATCGAAACCGAAACTTACCGCAAGGCCTTAGTGGGTAAATTTCCTTGTTTATTTCCGGTATACCTATAGTTACACCATACGAAGCAAAATACCGTTTTGATCCTTTATCTTCGAATTTTATGTAAATTATACTTTCGTTTACTGTTCGTTTTTAATAGTTTTCGGATATTAATCGATTTAAAGAGTCTGTAGTCATTGCGATCGTCGATTTGACGTAATTTTTTCGTTGAAAGTTCGTATTTACCGCTAAGCATCACTGGGTAAATCCGAACGATCGGAAGTCGAGTGACCGGAAGTAGGAAGTGGACACTTTGCCAGCGTGGCCGGAAGAGACATTACCATGATGCACTATAAAAGAGGACACCTTTTTTTCTTACTCTCACTTTTACACTGTTTTTTATGGACATTATTAAGTTCTTATACCGACTGAGGAAGGCTTTTTTAAGCCGAAACGCGTCTCGGTAGACCTTGTCCTACCTTTTTACTATTTGTTCCAAATAAATATTTTGGTTTGTAATTCCACATTCGCCATTTTTCTCAGATTTTTCCTTGGATACATGGATCAACTGCCGCCGAGATAAAACGGTCTGGGTCTCCACCTTTAAGAGAGCCCAAAGTCGTACCCATTGAGCCTGATACTGTGGGGCTCTAGAATCGCATCCATTACGGGCAGAAAGAAGGGAAGTGTCACCCTATATTTGGCCGCAAGCTCTTCTTCCTTGAGCCGGGATTCTGTAGGCTCCCACAAATGTGAGTGGTCTAAATTTTGGCTTTATTTATTTGATCAATTTTGCACTAACCATCTGCACTATCATTTTTCTATGATGTGTTTTCTTTGAGGGACACTGACGAATAAAAGAATTCGACACCAGCACTTTGGAGAAGATCGACACATCTTCCCTTATCATTACTTTGAGTATTGAACTGTTATACACTCGAGCACTTTTTTTGCACATTGGACTTTGATCCTGGATTTTATCTTATGCACTTTAAATGAAGTTTTATAAGACACTTTTAATGGTATTAATCACTTCCTCCCTCCAGCATATTTTATACGCTTATTAACTCATTAATTGATTTGGATGCGCCGTATGGTTTCGCTTTTTACCTTTATATATTTCTGCACTCTATTGATCATGATTCTATGCTACGATGGACGGTAAACTGTGCGGCAACACGGACGTGATCACTGTGTTCGGCTGACACCGGCCTCAGCCGTAGCAAACCTTTTAGTTAGCAACAGCTGTCAGTAATTAGCGTCAGGATTTTGTGATCCTAATGATAATTTCTGATTGCTTATTCTTTGCGCTCCCCATGATAAGCATAGGAAGAACAAAGTATAATAAGCTTGTGCTAAAAAGCGCTAATACCAATTCGCTAACGGATCTTTTAGCCCGTTAGCAATCTGGATTTATGTGAGCGCTGGCTTTAGGGCCCAGAGTTATTTAGAGTAAAATGAATAGGATTAGGGTTCAGTCAGTTTTTTTAGAACATAATAATAAAACTCTGTTATATATAAAAGTGAAAAATGTTTTTATACTGAATAAGGTTTTATGTATACATCTTGTGGCTCAGTTTTGGATTACACTTGTAATTATTGAATTTAGCCTCAAAATGGCCTTTTTATTCACCTCATTATCAGGAATATGTCTATATGGTTTATTCCCTATATATGGAATCATCAACATATTTCAGAGATGGTATTGCCATATCGTCATATTAATGATTAAAACCATACATGTTTCTTTTCTGGTGCCACACCAACTTGAGATGTTACCAGCTGCCATTAAGGAATTTTATCGCACCATTTACTTGAAACCTGCGATTTATTAGGCTTGTGCACCGATTTTTTTTCGGTTCGATTCGGTTCGAATTTTCGGATTTTTAAACTTTTCGATTCGGCTCGTTTCGACCGATTTCTGTTTCGATTCGGTTCGGCTCGATTCGTTTTTCGTGTACTTTTTTTTTCGGACGATCGACCATTTTTCGGATTTTCGTGTCACTTAGCTCGTTTTTTGTATCGACTTTTCGTGATTTCGGAAATTTTCGTTTTTCGGAATTGTACATGTTTGCGGAATTTCGATAATTTTTTGTATTTTTGTGCCACTTAGCTCGTTTTTTGTATCGACTTTTCGTAAGTTCGGAAATTTTCGTTTTTTCGGAAAGTCTGTTCTCCTCGTTTCAAAGCAATAAATTTCGATTTGACACATTTCAAGTACATTCGAAAATTCCGAAAATATTTCGTTTCGGCTCGGAAAACTTTTCGGATCTGCCATTTTCGAATCTAAAAATTTTCGGAAATTCGGCCGCATCCGAAAACACGAATCGGGAAATTTCGTGAAAATTCCGAAATTCCGAAACCTGAAACGCACATCCCTACGATTTATACTTAATACTTAAATGTAGGTTAACCCCTTCACTACTGAGTCATTTCCCCTCTATGTGCTGAGCTCATTTTGACCATTTTGTGCTCATCATGTTTAAATGCAATTTGAAGTAATGTTTTATTATATGACCCAGACAAATTATATATCTTTTACGGCAGACTCATAATATGTTATTATTATATGTATATGCCATGTCCTTCCAGAAGGTTATAGCAAAGAACATAAAAAAAATATGAATTTCAATTCAGATTTCAAATAAAATTATTTTTTCACATTTTATCATCCGAGCCCTTTGTGGTTATATATTCTAAGGGGTACTATCGTTTATTAGAAATTAGAAATGGGAAAAACTGTTTTTTTCTGAGAAAATATGCGATTTTTAACTAAAATTGAAATAAATAAATTTTTCAACATGGAAAATGAGGAGGTGAGTTTGTGCAGCAACAATGTTCACATTATAATTGGAAAGTGAACAATAGTGCTGCATTATAAAAAAATAAAAAACTGACACTATTTATTTTTTTAATTTTAATTTATTTTTTATATTTTAGTATTTTGTTTTTACATATAACTTGTTTATTCTTTGGTATATGTATATATCCATGCTCTAGTCTTTCCAATGCTACCAAATATGACCCTCTACCTTGTATGGATCTCGAGATAACATAGGGATTCCCCTGTCCTGCTAGCTAGCCCCCTACCCTTCCAGCAGTCAGACCATAGCCAAGCCAACCCATCCCAGCCCCACACAGTTTCCACATACGTTTCAGTCACCAGCATGCGGTCTATTAGATCCCCAACCTCCCTGTAGGAGTCCCCATATGAAAGAGGGGACAAGATTAGAGGCCCTCAGACAGGAACAGTATCCTACATAAGTGAGGAACAGATACATCCTTGGAAGGACCTGCATCCTCCATTATAAGACAAGAGATATTATTAAAGAAAAAAGAGAAAGAAAACTTAAGGGCAGTAAGGTATCCATCCAGGGACTAAGCCCTTATGTAGTAAAATAAAAACAAAAAGCATGCACCCAGCACTGTGCTGAGCCACAAGGATACTGAGAATGTAATATGAACAATGAATCAACATTTATTAATATGAAAATCCACTTAGATCTCAGCAATCACAAACTAATACACATGAAGCTAAAATCACATAAATTTGTAGTATGGACTAAGGCAGTCATTAAAAGGACCACTGTTCACTAGTTTATCAAACTGCAACAGAGGGAATATCTATAGGGAGGTTAGGGGCTGGTTAGTAAACAGAAGTAGAGGGTCTTTTGCAGGCAGAGGGTCCATGGAAGACAGAGGGTCAGAGGGTCCTGGAAGTAGAGGATCTTGGAGTAGAGGGTCTCAGTAGCAGAGGGTTCTGGAAGGGAGAGGGTCCTTGAAGTAGAAGGTCTTGGAGCAGAGGGTCTCAGTAGCAGTGTGTTCTAGAAGCAGGAACTGTAGAGAGATATACTTCAATGCAATAAAGTTCAGGCAGGTAATACAGGACTAAGCAGGAGCTTCTTACTAGTAAGGATGTTACTAGCGCAATGTAGAAGCATTGTGTATTAGGCGTGGTTCTTCTTTATAGAGGAGGAATCAGGAGGCATTAGCCAGCATGGTTCAGGAAGGGCATCACTAGAGGTTAAGGGCAATAGCAGTTTGGGAGCCCAAATAGTTACCCCAATATGGTTTGCAAACCTCAAATCCAAGATCTACCCATAATATTGTGAGAGAAAAAACAAGAATGTAACTGTTTTATCAACATATAGCAAAACCTTGAATATGCATAACACAGAAGTATCCAAATTATTTATCAGAGCTTCATGTATACGGGAGCAATTTCTTAAAACTGTATAGTTGATAATGGACTAACAGTGTCCAAAAATAATGAGTGGTTAGCGAAACTTCATACATAGACTAAGCTAATCACAATGGCTATCCCGATTTAACACAAAATACCTCAAGACTTTTACCTGGATACATCTATGTCGTTCAATACTGAAAAAAACAATGATTATTATTATTATTATTATTCTTTATTTATAAAGCGCCAGCATATTCCGCAGCGCTGTACAATAGGCACAGTATAAACAGGGTTACAATACAATACATTGAACAACATTTGACAAACAGTACAGGAGGAGATGAGGCCCTATTCCTGTAGGAACTCACAATCTAGGAGGGTTGGGGTTGGAAACAGGAGGAGAGGACTGCAAGGTGATTGATGGTAGCGTTAGAGAGTTGGGTGGTAGGCTTCCCTAAATAGGAACGTTTTAAGGGAGCGTTTGAAGGAAGAGAAGTTAGGGGAAAGTCTGACAGTACGAGGGAGAGCGTTCCAGAGAGTGGGGGCTGCGCGTGAGAAATCCTGCAGTCTATCATGGGAAGAGGTGATGCGGGAAGAAGCTAGGCGCAGGTCACTGTTTGACCTTAGGGAGCGGGCTGGGGTGTATTTGGTGATTAGTGATGACAGGTAGTGGGGAGCTGAGTTATTGAGGGTTTTGTAGGTAAGGATAAGGATCTTGAACTTAATTCTGCAGTGGAGGGGGAGCCAGTGAAGGGACTCGCAGAGCGGAGCGGCAGAGACAGAGCGGCGGGTGAGGTGAGTTAGCCTGGCGGAGGCGTTCAGGATGGATTGTAGGGGGGAGAGGCGGGACAGAGGGAGGCCAGATAAGAGATAATTGCAATAGTCGAGTCGGGAGATTACCAGGGCATGTATGAGTTGTTTTGTGGTGACAGCGGTAAGAAATGTCCGAATTCTGGAAATATTACACAGTTGGTATCGGCAGGAGGAGGAAAGAGACTTGATGTGGCGGATGAAGGAAAGAGCAGAGTCAAGTGTAACTCCAAGACAGCGAACTTGGTTTGATGGGGAGATGGTGATACCCTCCACTGTGATAGAGAAGTCAGGAGGTGGTGAGGCATTGGAGGGAGGAATAAGTAGGAGCTCAGCCTTTGACATGTTGATCTTTAGGTGGTGGGAGGCCATCCAGGAGGAGATGCCAGATAAACAGTCACTGACTTTTGAAAGGACAGGGGGAGAGAGATCAGGGGTAGAGAGGTAGATCTGAGTGTCATCAGCGTAGAGGTGGTAATTAAAGCCAAAGCTGTTGATGATTTTGCCCAGGGAGGAGGTGTAGATGGAAAAGAGCAGAGGACCAAGGACAGAGCCTTGTGGTACACCAACAGATAGAGGCAATGAAGAGGAGGAGTTACCAGCAAAGGACACACAGAAGGACCTGTTGGATAAATAGGAGTCAACCCAAGCAAGTGCAGTGTCACCGAGACCCAGAGAGTTGAGGGTCTGTAGAAGGAGGGGGTGGTCAACAGTGTCAAAAGCAGCCGAGAGGTCAAGCAGGATGAGAATAGAATAGTGGCCGTGTTTTTTTAGCAGTTAGGAGGTCGTTGGTGACTTTGGTGTGGGCAGTTTCAGTTGAGTGTAGGGGACGGAAGCCAGATTGCAGGGGGTCAAGTAGGGAATTGGAGGACAGGAAGAGGGAGAGGTGGTTGAAGACTAGTTTTTCTAAGAGCTTAGAGGTAAAGGGAAGCAGGGATACAGGGCGGTAGTTGGATGGAGAGTTGGGATCGAGGGATGGTTTCTTTAGTGAAGGGGTAACTAGCGCGTGTTTGAAGGTGGATGGAAAGGAGCCAGTGGAGAGAGATAGGTTGAAGATGTGTGTGAGAGCAGGGGTGAGGGAGGAAGAGAGGGGAGGAATTAGATGTGAGGGAATGGGGTCGAGCGGGCACGTGGTGAGATGTGAGGAGGACAATAAGGAATTTGACCAGCAAAAGTATGCAGGGGATCAGTTGAGATGTGGGTGTCTGTGGATACTGGGTGATAAAGTCTTACCAGCAAAAGTATGCAGGGGATCAGTTGAGATGTGGGTGTCTGTGGATACTGGGTGATAAAGTCTTACCAGCAAAAGTATGCAGGGGATCAGTTGAGATGTGGGTGTCTGTGGATACTGGGTGATAAAGTCTTACCAGCAAAAGTATGCAGGGGATCAGTTGAGATGTGGGTGTCAGTGATCTCAACAACATCAACATAGACCCTTGGGATGTAATCATATAAGGTGGAAGAACAAATCATAAACTATTATTTTACATGGAGTGGTAAGGTGCAAAAATAATCCACTTATCAATAGGGCATCACTCTCCCTGCGGACCACACTCAATAGTTTGTATAATATGCAGTCCCAACAACCTTTCAGAGGAAGAGTTCAAATCATAGGTCTTATGTAGGTCATCAAGGAATATACACTTTAGCCACTAGGTGGTAACACAGGACCTGACCATTTAACTAAAGATGTTATAATACGTACATCACGCCTCTTGAGGGCTCTATACTGACAGTCAGTCTTCATACATAACCATCCGTATACACTTGCAATGAGGGTGCCGGACAAAATCCCTACAACCAGGTTCCCTAATGCCAACATCCCGACGGCCAACTTCCAGACAGAACAAGTGCCGGACATACCAAGTTCCATACACGGCCAACTTCCAGACATCCAAAATCCCAGCAGCTAACCCTAATACTAACACCCTAACCCTTAGGGAGTTAGGCTTAGGGGTTATGCTTAAATTTAGGGAGTTAGGGTTAGGGTTGGGTTTAGGGGGTTAGGGTAACAGCTAGATTTAGGCGGTTAGGGCTAGGTTTAGGGGGTTAGGGTTAGGGCTAGGTTTAGGGGGGTTTGGGTTAGGGCTAGGTTTAGCGGGGGTTACAGTTAGTGCTAGGTTTAGGGGGGCTAGGTTTAGGGGGTTAGGGTTAGGGCTAGGTTTAGGGGGGTTATGGCTAGGTTTAGGGGGTTAGGGAGTAGGGATAGGGTTAGCCGCTGGGATTTTGAATGTCTGGAAGATGGCCATCGGGGAGTTGTCTGTGTAGGGAACTTGGTATGTCCGGCACTTGTTCTGTCTGGAAGTTGGCCGTCAGGATTTTGGCATTAGGGAAACTGGTTGTATGGATTTTGACCCAAACCCTTGCAATGATTGTTGCACTTGAAAATACAGGTGAAATCGTATTTATTTCTGATATATTTTAGGGATCACTGTTTATCATTGTATGGTTTTTATCAGTACTGTAATATCAGAACTTTTGAATTATATGCACAGATGTTTGATAAAAGTGACATAGTATCAATAACAGTGTCTAGCACCAAACAGAGGGAACCCACATTGTATAAAGTTCAGGGAGGGAGGTGTCGGCATGCTCACTGCCTGCCGACCGGCAGCTGGGAAATTAAAAAATCCGGGGTGTTGGTGATTGGTGATGCTGGGTGAAGGAAAGTCCTCCACTTCACTCCGCAATTTTGCCAGATCGTGGATGCTGGGAGGGGGGAGGGGGAGACTCTACACATTCTTACCACTTTAAAACTGGAAAGTGGTCAAGATGAGTAGAGTGTTCATTTAAGTGACTGCGCTTATGCACAATCATATAACAGATTAATCTAAGGACACCTAAAAACCCAGTATTCCAGTGACGTGCAGTGAGGTCAGTGGCTGGTGAGGCACTGTCTCATATCAGAGCCAGATATACACAGGTTACGAAGGGTTAAGGTTCAGTGTTCACCAGGATCTGGCTGCTCTCAGCGCTTCCCAAGATCTGGCAGCCCTCAGTGTTCCACAGGAACTGGCTGCTCTCAGGGCTCCCCAGGATCTCTGCGTCGTCCTCCAGGCAGCAGGCCCTAGTGTGACACTGAGGCCACACCACAAGCCCACTGATTGTCCTGTGCCAACCAATGCATGGGAGGCCTGCCTCCCATGCAGGCGTTTTTTGAATGGCTTGGACCAATAACGCTTTCCTATTGGTCCAAGCTATTCCATAGCTCTCCCAGGGCCTCAGAGGCTCTGGGAGAGCAATGTTCAGGAGGTGGGCAGTGCTCGCAGCTGTTCATTGAACAGACGCGCCGCACTGTACGCTTCTTGGCAGCCTACGCGATTTGCGTAGCGTCCCGCTATGCAAATTGCGTAGGCTCACTGCTGCCAGAAAAAGGAAAAAAAAAGAATGTGAGGAGATGGTGGAGTCGGCGGGGGAACGCAGAGCAGGTGAGTTTGTCTTCGATTTATTATCTGTGCAGCTGCAGCCCATTCAGCCCTTAATGGCAGGTGAGGCTCAGCCTCACCTGCTGCCCCTGACCGTCCCTGCAGTATCCCTCCTCCTCCCCGACCAGATCTCATTTGGTCAAGTTTTTCTCCGTCTTCATGGAGTCCTATGGACTCCTGGAGCTGATAACACCAGCAACTCTAAGCGCATCGGTGTTATCAAGTTGCAGCTGGAAAGCATTGCAACTTGAGCTGCTGGCAAAGCCGTCCAGTCTTAATACAGATGTTAAAGGCGAACCGCAACTGGAAAACGGCAGATGCAAATGTTTTCCATTTACTTCTTGCCTTTAATTTTAGAGTTGTGATCAGGCTTCAAGTCTATGGAGTTACTAAGTTTACAACAGCTCTCGTTAAGGCCGGGGTCAGACAAGGCGCACTACATACGCCTGTGCTGATGTGTCTTTCAGCGTCTGTTGCAGCGTTGTGACGCTTCGACGGGGCCTGCCGAACGCTGTAAACCGTAAACGAATTGCGCGCGCTACAGCGGACGTGCTAAAAGCCTCTCTGCCGAACGCTATGACTCGCGTTCGACAGGGCTGCAAAACGCGATCCTCCATAGGAGGATCGAGCCTTGCAGCGCTGAGCACACTAACTCCGTTCAGCAATGTGGCCAGACGGGCGTCAGAGTGGAAGGAATGTCTACTCTCAAGGACGTTCCTTCTGCTCTGCAAAACGCTTGTCTGACCCCAGCCTTATTTTACAGCAAGTTTGGAATGCAGCCTTTTCTGTGCATCTTTGGAAGAGTTTGGACAACACCTCTGGAAACCCCTGTCTACTATGAAAAAAAAACAAAATACCTGGGAAAGACCAATCTTAAACATAAAATCCACAAAAACTAGCAATCACATCATGACAGCCACACATAAAAACACAATATTTTGTGCAACTAATTTTATTTGTATGAGTCTAAGAGCAATGTAAAATACATTTGATATTTTGGCATATAGTATTAAGTACATCACAACTACACATAAAGGTTGTAGACAAAAATAGTATTAATGCACAGATGTTATTAAATAGGAACTATACATGTATTTGATCAAAATATTAACTCAAAGGTTCTGATTTGAACACAACAGTAGATACAAAGTCACACACATTTATAACAGTATATCTTCATTTATGATAAAAAGGATTGAGGTTCAGTGACTAAGGGAGGCAATAATATTTCTACAGAATCTACACACCTTTCTATGTACTGTTAGGGCTGAATAATACTTAAGGGATTATTCACTAACCTCCGAATTGGCCCCGAATTGCACAAAACTGAATTTCACCATTCGGTGCAATTCATCTACTCACTAAGCTGTCAGTTCATCGAATACAGGTGAATTGACAGTGAAATACAGTGCAATTCGGCTGCATTCAACGGCACCAAAATTGTCCCATAGAAGACTATCGTGGCTTCTATTCACAGAACGCTGAATTGCACTGAAAATGCAGCAAAATGCCCTGATTTTCAGTGTCTCTATTCGACAGGTTTAAACAGGCGAATCCCATAGTTTAAGGTAAAAAAGTAATAATAAAAATAATTTTTTTTTTAAAGAATGTCTATTCCTTTTATTTTTATGATTGACCGTTTCGTATTTTTTTTTTAGACAATGTCTTTTAAAATTATTTTTAAAAAGACTTTTGTTTTGTAACAGACCTTTTTATTATTTTTCAAAGGACCTTTTCTTTTATTTATATACCTTTTTACTACAATTTTATTGATTGAAACTCTTATTAGGAGAATAGGAGACTGTTTATTTTACAGTTCGTGGCATTTGCCAATGCCAATTCAGTGTAATATAAACAATGTAGCGTGGCTGCACTTTGGAGAGCAGGGATCCACTCCGTTACCGGGTGCTCTGTCCAAAAGGGGTCCGCAATCCCAATATAACAAAGAAGAAGAAAAGACAGGCTACACCGGCTGCTTCTGTCATCCAGTTTTATTTCAATCCACAGCAAGTCCGGGAGTGAAACAACGTTTCGGCTTGGAAGCCTTAATCATGTATAACATTCTCACCTTCAATTGCACATTAAATACCTTAAAAAACATTTAGAACACACCTACCAGGGGCAGGACTTACAATTGATGCTCAGACACAGAGAACTTAACCCATTCTGTACCGAAATTTAAACATCAGAAAAAACTTGGTATATATGAAAATATATCAAAGATTAAAAAGAAAAAACATTTTATAAAAGTATATCCAAATTAAATACTTTATTGAGCCCATGTGGCCAGAGTGTATCTAATCTAAAAAATCCATTCCTTCTCCCTCTTTTTTAACAACAAAGTCCTATCCTCTCCCCGTCTTAAAGCTGCAATCTGATCAATAACTTGAAACCGAAGTTGAGAGATTGGATGATTTTCCTTACAAAAATGTTCAGGTATGGGTAAATCAGTTTTACCTGTGCGTATTGTTGATTTATGTTGAGTCATTCTTCCTTGTGGTCTCGCCCACATACACGAGACCACAAGGACACTTAATAAGATAGATAACAAAAGAACTGTTACATGTGAAGAAATCTTTAATGCCATACTGTTCACCAGTATGTGGATGAGAAAACTTATCCCCTTTGATTACTGCATTGCAGCATCTGCATGTGAGACAAGGAAATGTACCAAACCTCTGTGTTCCCAAAAAGTTTGAACAGGGTTTGATATTGGACCCAAATCCATTTTTACCAATTTATCTTTAAGATTATTATTCCTCCGATATGCAGTTAAAGGGAAAGATTTAAATTCCTCTACATCAGGAAAGCCCTTATTAAGGATTTTCCAATTTTTTCTGATAATTGAGTTAATGCCTCGACTTGCTCTTCTGAAATTCGTAGAAAACACTATCCTATTCGATTTCTTGTCCCCTTCAACATACCGAGGTGCTATAAGACCCAGACGGTCCATATGTGATGCTCTATCACTTTCGGTTTTCGAAAGCTCTCTAGGATTAGATCGTGCTACAAATTTCTCCTCCATTTCTTTTAATCTGACCTTCCTCAACTCCGGTTTAGATACATTATGCACCACTCTAGTAAACTGGCTGCGGGGAAGTGATTTTAACACATGATCTGGATGAAAACAATACGCACAGGTAAAACTGATTTACCCATACCTGAACATTTTTGTAAGGAAAATCATCCAATCTCTCAACTTCGGTTTCAAGTTATTGATCAGATTGCAGCTTTAAGACGGGGAGGGGATAGGACTTTATTGTTAAAAAATGGAAAAGGAATGGATTTTTAAATTAGATAGACTCTGGCCACGTGGGCTCATTAATGAATTTAATTTGGATATATTTTTATAAAATGTTTCTTCTTTTTAATCTTTGATATATTTTGATATTTTGGGGGTTGCTGCACCTCTCGTGCAGGGATGACGTCCTTGGCAATCAGTACTGGCCACCCTTTCTGGGTGAGAGCAGGCTGATTTGCATATGGAAAATTCATCCCTGTAATGGCACAAGCAAGCTAAAAACCTTGTTTGTGAGACCTGAGCGGGCACCCACCGTAGAGCAGGCCATTGTGCTGTTGCTCGTTCTCAGGACCCTCACAAACACCCCCCTTGTTGCTCACTATATTTTGATATATACCAAGTTTTTTCTGATGTTTAAATTTCGGTACAGAATGGGTTAAGTTCTCTGTGTTTGATCATCAATTGTAAGTCCTGGCCCTGGTAGGTGTGTTCTAAATGTTTTTTAAGGTATTTAATGTGCAATTGAAGATGAAAATGTTATACATGATTAAGACTTCCAAGCCGAAACGTTGTATCACTTCCGGACTTGCCAATTCAGTATAATTAGGTGCAATTCGGCGGTTATTGGTGCGATCCGGCTGTTTTCGACATCGTCCACTAACTGCTTTGGCGGCGGCAATTACAGCCAAATACAGTGAGCATTTGCTAAATTCTCCATACTTTCGACTAAATGCAATCGCTGAGTCAAAAAGCTGCAAAATGCAAAGCACCAAAGTTGTATGCAATATCGGTGCTTTGTGAATAGACCCTTTAGTCTAAGAGGCAAATTAGACTCTCTGTTTATAATTATAACTTTAGGTTTATAACTCACAGAAAATGCTGGTCAAGAGAAGCCTGACGGGTTTGCTGGTATTTTCTAGATATTAGCTGACCATGATCAGCTTAATGGAGTTATGTGAGACCAAAATTCTCAAGGAAAAGTAGATCAAGGTCAGGACTAAAGACTAGGAATAGCGGCTGTAAATGAATAAGTAACATATTTTACTGAGAGATGGCAGAAGCTGTTGATGGACATTCAGGCTATCAGACAAATATAGGTCACTAATGCTGTTGCACGTTCTCGGTGCTCTCAAACCTTTTTTTTTTGCTCACTTTAAGTTTACAGGGCAATCCAGATGTGAGATCCCTTGCTTGAGGTGCCTAGAGGGGTGTCAGCTATATCCTACTGACAAGGCCCAAAAAAAGGCTGACATGATCATCAAGGTTGCTAGTTCGTTCGTTAGTTCTTTGGCATTTCAGTGCTGGCCATCCTTTCTGGGTGATAGCATATGGAATAGTCTTCTCTGTAATGGCACCATCGAGCTAAAACCTTGTGAGACCTGAGCAAGAACCCACTGTAGGGCAGCCACTACTGCTGTTGCCCACTGTCAGTATGCTCATAAACTTTGTTTTTGCTTAAATATAGGTATGGTTCAAGGTTAGCTCGGTTTTATTTATTTGTTTCCTTATTTTGTATGTGTTGTTCCTAGTTTCTAAGCATGATTTGAATGCCTGGTTGTTTGTCATCCCTCCACTTTTCCAGAAGGGCAGAGAGCTCGTTAATCCATAATGTAAATGACCCTTCACAAACAACCCTGCTGTAAAATACCCTTCAACATTTCCACCACTGTATTCTTTTCTCAACTGTATGTCTCGTCCTTCACAAATGCAGTTGTGTATAAGTGTCGAATGTTATTGTGCAATAAACTGATCCACTGTATTCCAGTCTCAGCTAATGTTTGTAGGCATGCTAGAAGAACCTATAAATCTGAATACATGCTTTGGAAGCTTCAATACTCTTGCCACTTAACCCCTTAACAATGGGCAGGCATCACCCGTTGGGAGGGGGTTAGCACCAGTGAGGCCACCAGGTGCCACCATGGACCTCTGATTGGGCCCGCCAACGCAGCTGACGAACATCATTGGCTGCAGGGGGACAGCCTTAAATCAGGCTGTCTCTCTGCAGCCAACGGCGCACGCGACCGCTGACTGCGGGGAGGGGCTGAGGTGTCCCATTGAAGGCAGTGGGGCGTACCTGTACGCCCCTTGTCTTCAAGGCCCACTTGCCACACAGATGTCACAAAACAGGAAGATAATATCTACAGCCACATCAGCGCTCCTGAGGAAATGTCATAAAGTGGTCAGAAAACAAGTAGATAGCTATAACTGCTCCAAGCATGTATATATTACAATATTTTTACAGGCTTATTGTAGAAATCCCTATAATACCACTTTCAGACTCTTTACTTTAAAACTGCAGTACAATTTTGCAGTTTTTAAACTCCTCTGCTTTAGAATGCATCATGAGACGCGCTCCTTCTAGTTCTTTAACAACCTCTCGGATCTTTTCTGCTTCTTTTGTTTTTGCTCCATCTTTCAGTTCTTTGGCCCCTTTTACAACGAATCCAATGTCAACCCCTAAAAAGAGCACTGCAAAAACCCCAGAGACAGCCTCTGCGAAGCAGATACAATGAGCTGCCAACTTGACTCCTTCAGCTGCAGCAGCAGACAGCTTAGTTAGGTGAATCATCTGGGCAACTGTGTACAAACCTCTACCACCCAAGCTACCTAGGTCTTCATCTTTTAAACCTAATAAAGACTTAATTTCACCAATCAATCCATAAATCTTTGATAATATATCTTGCATCTTTTCTTCCCCTTCATTAGCTTTTTTTATAATGACTTCCACCTTCTCACACTGTTTTTTAATATGCGCATTGTCCACAATCGATGCTGTAGCACTGGTGACTGCTCCTACAGCAGCTGCTCCCACACTAATACCTGTGATTGCTAGTGATGCACCAAATGTGAACAGAGATAGGAGTCCAGCAATGGTGGCAACACCACCTGCTATTCCAACAGAACTCCCGACGACATTGGTGATGACGGCTTTTCTATGGAAGTTGTCCACTTCATCTGCGATACTGCTCAATTCTGTAATGTATTCCTCTAAGTCGCTTATGAATGTTCTCTGACTGCTCTCAAACTCCCCAATACACGTCTTGATCTGTTTTAAAAAAAATATAAGTTTATAAAATTGAAAATCTTTCACATATTTTCTATGTGCATGTCTATATCAAATCGAGCGGTAACCTGCAAGCAGATACACTCCTGACGAGCCGTGGGGTGAAACTCGTGTCAGGTGCGTTTCTATGTAGGGTTAGACTCGCGGGTCTAGAAATCTTTACAAGTGACTAGGGAAAGGAAGGATGGTCTTTAAGTTAAATTGAATCTTTTCTAAATCAAATGCTTGGTAAATTGACTTGCTAATCATACATTCTCAGCTGCTTATAGAATTGCTACTAGAATTGCTAGAAACCACTTCTGTCTTTTTCTGCATGTCTGTATGCATAATACAGGGATAAAGTCATAATTTATATGACATGGTGGGCAGGTAAATTATAACCGGTGTTCTATTGTTTTTAGGACATGTGTGTTCAAAGGGTTTTGGCATTGCAAGTTTTTATTGTTTTATGATGTAATAATTTGAGGTTTTATCGGCTCTCATTGCTGAGTGAGGCAGGGAAAGATCACAGCAGTAGCTTTGGCTATATAGGTTTATATTTGTATGTGTAGGGGTTAAACCCTTTATATGATGGACTTTCCCTATACGAGTAATTCACTGAAATTTAGGAACAATGATTATTTATGTGTATTTCCATCTAACCCTTTAACCCACCTAAGCTCTCAAGAGAATTTGCTCCAATGCTAATTCATCATAACCCTTTCCTCCTTAATTACCCCCTGGCCTAACCATATCTAATTTCTAACCCCAACCCCTACCAATCATAAACTTCAACTTTCTCCAAGGCCCTGGAAGTAGCCGTGTTTATGCAATTCAATAATGTGCTTCCAAATGTGTATCATTAACAGTGGCGTCACAAGGGGGTGCAGCCCTAAAAAAATTTTTTTTTTTTTTTTACACAAAAATATTTTACCAGGAAGGATACATTGGGATTTCTCTCATTTTCAAGTATGTCCTGGGTAGACAAGGCCTAGGTTGGCACTTTCCAGGGGGCAGCAAAAAAACACCACTAAAGTGGATATTCACAGAGCACCAAAATGACGCAGACATTTCAGTGTTCTTTCCCCGCTTTTTGGGGTATCAAATTTCCCCGATGAATTCACTACAGGGTCCCTGAAGTGCAGGGAATCAGCAACCGAATGCCGCCGCAAACCCGTCGTCCGCTGTTTTTAAAAAACTACTGAACGAAAATGATTGGAATTTACTTATAAGGTCCTATAAATGATAATAAAAAGGTCTGTTACAGAAAAAAGAAAAACGCTATTAGAAAAAAAAAATTTGGAATTTGTTTTTGAAAAATGCCTAAGGCTAGGGTCAAATGAAAGCATTTTTATACGCGAACGTCAAAATGTGCATCCGAATGCATTGACGTATTTTTTCACGGAATGCTCGAAAACGGTCATACGATGCACAATTTTTGTGCTTGATTTTGTACGGATCCAAATCAGGAAACTTTGGGCGTCTGGACGTTATGTTGGCTGGACATGAGCAGCGTCTGACGTCTCCTAATCACGCACACACGCCGCTAGCAGACGCAGCGCACTCTGTACGTCAGTACTAGCGGTTCTGCGTTCCCGAAATAATGCGTTCAAATTCCACTTGCGTTGCGCGGCCGGACTTTTGTGCGGCCGTACCTCGTATATTGGCTGTCATTGCCCGTCATTTGCTGCTACTGCGGCCGTAATTATGTGCGCCAGAACGCACGTTAAAAGTGCGCTGGTCTGACCCCAGCCTTAAAGATACTAAAAAAATAATCAATAAATAAAGAGACTTTTTACTACAGGTTATTATTAGCTATTGGATAAAAACAGGAATATTTTTAACATTGAAACCTATGGTGTTCGTTCGCCTGAATAAACCTGCCGAATGAAAACACCGGGCATCAGGACATTTCTCTGCTGTTCGGTGTCTCTGAACAGATTAATCATTACTTCTCTATGGGGACTTTCACTGCCTTCGAACAGGCACCGTACTTGCTGGCAGTTCACCAAAATTTGGGTGTGAGCATATGAGAGAGCTCCACAGCAATAAACCTCACAGTAATGTTCACCGTGTATTATGAGCATTCAGTGTTATATGGGAGTACTGATTTATGAGTAAGAGTAGTTAAAAAAAACATTAATACTCGGGAGGTGGGGGGATGACACCTTAAATTGCTGCACTGGGTGACACCAACCCTAGTGACGCCACTGATCATTAATATTTAGATGTAGTCTACTCATATCTAATGAATATATATAAAAATGGGAATCTGGAGAGGTCATAAAATAAAAACATTCATAGTGCATACAGCAACACAATTGAACAAGCGTGCCTCTTATGAATCGCACTCACAGGATTTAAGCACTTTGATGCATATCAAAATGTCAAGGATCATTACCCCACGGCTGCATACGTCTTGGCCCCAACCGGATGGTTCACGCCACCGCAGGAAACACCAGGAGGCTCTCCAATTAAAGTGCAGGAATTTATTTGGGTAAAACAACAATCCAACGCGTTTCGTGTAATAAAATACACTTCATCAGGTATAAATCAAATAAAATTACAATAAAAATGCAACAATCAATCATTCCAGTCCCCTCTCGCCGCTTTATAGTTCCTTCTACTTCCGGTTTCGCCGCCGGCATGCGTTCCATTATCGGCATGCGTTCCGCCACTGTGATGCAATTGCCCCGTGACCGGAAGTGCCGTCAAGCATCTACTCTTCTCTTCGGCATCAGACTGGCAGAGAGAGAGTGCTAGTGCACCCGAGAGTGCTGGCGGATCCTAGCAAACTTCTTTTTGGAACATATAATGGCAATACAAGGTATTCTTCAAAAGGATACAATCGTTTGCCCTCTGAGAAATAAAAACAGCAATCAGTTACATATCAAGTCCTTTCTTTAAATACAACCTTAAAGAATTTTCAATTCACAATAATGGATCACAGATTGGGCAGATGGACTAATTAAAATTGTCAAATATATTATAAATTTCAATAAAAACTTAAAAAAATATTCACAATAAAAATAAAAATAAAGACCTATTTCCAAAAGGTATTTTGTGTATTTATAAACAGCCCTTAATGTCTAAATCAACATTAAGGCCTCCATTTCTCCATGTGCCCATTCTATAGATCCATTCCATCTCTTTTCTGGCCAAAGTACTCAGATAATTCCCCCCCCCTCCAGTTTTTACTAATTAAATCTATACCGATCCATTTGAATTTGTCTACAGTAAACTTAGGGCAGTTGTTACAATGAACAGGTACACTGTGGTCTAATTTATTCCTTCTAATATTTCCTAAGTGTTCTAACACTCTAACTTTTACTTCTTGTGTTGTCCTCCCCACATATTACGTCCCGCAGGGGCATTCTAACAAATAAGTCACTCCCTTGCTGTTACAATTAATAAAGGACCTAATTTCAAATTCTTTCCCTACTATGTTGCTCCTAAATTTCGTTGTTTTTTTTCTTTTGATAAATGCAAGCCTTGCATCTCCCACATTTGTGGAAACCTTCTGGTCTTTGGATGTTGAAAATCTCACTCTTTTTGTTATTCTCCTTTATTCTTGGGAGTAATCTCCCCAGTTAAGGACTTAACAACACTGTCCTCCGCACTGGCATTACTCCCCCAATATGGCCGCCGAATCTGCAACCACGATCGCCGAAACCGGAAGTGCCCCACACAAGATGGCCGTCAAACCGGAAGTTACATGCTGCAACCAATCAGAGGCCTGGCAGGCACAAGATGGCGGCGCCCATAGACCCTGGCGGTTTTTCCTGGCGCCAAAAGTGAAAGCAAAAGACTATTTAAGATAGATCTATATGAATAGACCCATCCATAACTGATGAAGCCACCTTTCTGAGTGGTGAAACTCATTTTATTAAGGACATTAACAAGGACAATCTTCAATTGACCATTTTAAGCCCAATTTTATTTGTTTTATATACAGTGGCAAGAAAAAGTATGTGAACCCTTTGGGATTACGTAGAGTTTTGCATGAATTGGTCATAAAATGTGCACTGATCTACCTCTGAGTCACAACAATTTGAAAAACACAGTCTGCTTAAAATAATACTACACAAACATTATATGTTTTCATGTGTTTATTGAACATAACATGTAAACATTCACAGTGCAGGGTGGAAAAAGTATGTGAACCTTTGGACTTAATAACTGGTTGACCCTCCTTTGGCAGCAATAACCTCAACCAAACGTTTCCTGTAGTTGCAGATCAGACCTGCACAACGGGCTGGAGTAATTTTGGACCACTCCTCTTCACAAAACTGTTTCAGTGTAGCAATATTCTTGGGATGTCTGGTGTGAATCGCTCTCTTAAGTTCATGCCACAGCATTTTAATCGAGTTGAGGACTGGGCCACTCCAGAAGGCGTATTTTGTTTTGTTGAAGCCATTCTTTTGTTGAATTACTTGTATGCTTTGGGTCATTGTCCTGTTGCATCACCCATCCTCTGCGGAGCTTCAGTTGGCGGACAGATGTTCTTACGTTTTCCTGCAAAGTGTCTTGATAAACTCTGAAATTCATTTTTCCATCAATGACAACAATCCGTCCAGGCCCTGAGGCAGCAAAGCAGCCCCAAACCATGATGCTCCCTCCGCCATGTTTTACAGTGGGGATGAGGTTTTGTTGTTGGTGTGCTGTGCCTTTTTTTCTCCACACATAGTGTTGTGTGTTTTTTCCAAACAACTCAATTTTGGTTTCATCTGTCCACTGAATATTTTGCCAATAGTGCTGTAGAACATCCAGGTGCTCTTTTGCAAACTTCAAACGTGCTGCAATATTCTTTTTGGACAGCAATGGCTTCCTCCGTGGTGTCCTCCCATGTACTCCATTCTTGTTAAAAGTTTTCCTTATTGTAGACGTGTCAACAAAAATGTTAGCATGTGCCAGAGATTTCTGTAAGTCTTTAGCTGACACTCTAGGATTCTTCTTTACCTCATTAAGCTCTTTTCTGCGAGGCATGGTTCACATCAGGCAGTGCTTCTTGAAACCAGAAAACCCAAAACTGGTGTGTGTTTTTAAAGGGCAGGACAGCTTTCAGCAACACATCCAATAATATCACACTGATTGGACTCAAGGTTGGCTAACTCCTAGCTCCAATTAGCTCTTGGAGAAGTCATTAGGCTAGGGGTTCACATACTTTTTCCACCCTGCACTGTGAATGTTTACATGTTATGTTCAATAAACACATGAAAACATATAATGTTTGTGGTGTATTATTTTAAGCAGACTGTGGTTTTCAAATTGTTGTGACTTAGATGAAGATCAGAGCACATTTTATGACCAATTCATGCAAAACTCCACGTAATCCCAAAGGGTTCACATACTTTTTCTTGCCACTGTACTATGTGAATAAATTCCACTCCTTTATCAGCAATCCATCTTTCCAGTGCATGTTTGACCAAGGCATCAGTTTAAGATGCTAATACCCTGTTACGAATCCCCACCGGGAGGAGAATATGATCCTCGTACGCAGCACCATCCTTTCCCTCCGATCTTTATAATGGTCGGTCTATATATATATGTATCCCTAGACTGACACTGAAGAAGCCAAGCGTGAAATCATATAGCCAAACCAGAAATGCCAGAGAATATCGTAAGCCATTGCCAGGGGTCAGTACACCAGAGAATATCGTAAGCCGTTGCCAGGGGTCAGTACGCCAGAGAATATCGTAAGCCGTTGCCAGGGGTCAGTACACCAGAGAATATCGTAAGCCATTGCCAGGGGTCAGTACGCCAGAGAATATCAATATCAACAGGAGCAGCTCTAAGGGATGTTTAAACAATGATAGGGCAATGTATCAATGCATTGTCCGTGGTTTTAAACCCGGCAGGTCCGCGTCATCACACCTGGCTCCGCCCCGGCGTCTCACGTGACCGCCCGGCTTCCCCTCTTCAGTTGGCGCCCGGCCAGCGAGCAGCGAGGACGATGCTGCCGGGCGACCATAGTGCAGTACGTAACACACACCCACCAAGGGCAGTACTGGATCTATTGAGCCCTGAGAGCAACGCAACAGGAGCAGTCTAACCTGCATAAGTGTGCAATATTCTTTCCATACCATCTACATACCCATAGTGCATGGCACAATCCTAATCTCACTTTCTCTCTCGGAGGAACAAGATAAATACAGGATTCTTTAGAAGTGCCACAGACAGAAGCTTGACATTCCAGCCACTGAAAGACACCGATGTATGTGGACACTAGATGGTGATACACCACCAAAACCACAATTTATAAGGACTAATAATTATTGAATATATCACTTTTGCATGAATATTGTCTTGCTTAGATATAAATCACTGTGAGATATATCTCTACCTACGTCAAGCATCTGCTGGGTACCCATTTGCGCTCTGGAATGTGTTTTCCTTTTCCTACATTGTACCTATAGGCGAAGAGTTTTGGGGTTTTGACTCTGCCAGCACATTCACCACAGAGCAGCATTCAAAGGGCCCCCTTATCCAGTGCACCATACATAGATATTGTACTTTGTTCTTTATAACATTTTCTCACATCCCCTTAATTATACAATATCTTTGGGGCAGCAGGAGACATGGACTTTAGAAATAAATTTTGTGCCAATAAGGATGAAGTTTTCAGTCGGGATAACCAAGAAATAATCATTGTAGATACAACAGACAAATATAACACCATGAAAGAGCTAGAAAAGAATCTGAAGAACGAGCTTAGACTCAAATGGGAAATCCTAACATTAGAAAAATATTCTGTAAATAAAATGATCCCAAGAGGACTACGATTTACGAAAGGTCCCTCTTTCGAGAGTGAAGATAGCCCATTCTTAGATAAATGGAAAAAGATGTTAGAGGGCTTCTCTCTCCACATGATGAATGTCATCATAGAAAGGAGGAAAGAGATTCTAAAGGAAGCTAACCAAAACATTGATAAACACCACAAGGATTTACTTATAGCATGCAACGCAGAAGAAATAATGGATTATATGGAAAAAATAGAGCGCTGTTTAGAAAAAATGGACCAGGAAATAAAAGTAGTCAAAAGAAAGAAATATCTGAGAGATCTTGAGGACTATGAGAAAGGAGATATCTGGAAGCTAGACAATCAGAAGAAAGAAAAAGAAGAAACCACTGGGGATAACCAAATAGATGGAAGACCTCTAAGACAAAAGAAAAGGAAACCCGGGAATATACCAATATCATATACACCTTATAAAGACGAGACCAGACAAAAACCAGGCGCGGAGAGAGTACCAAATATCCCATTTAGAGAAGAACAAAAGAACATAGGGAGGAGACATTTGGAGTATGAGGAAGATCTGGATGGAAGGAGGAACCATAATCATATGAGAAGAGTCTCATATAGAGAGGAATTTAATTCAAGAAGAACCAATAGACAAAACTATATCCCTCGAACTCCATATAGAAAGAGACAAAGGTGGAGAAGAGAGAACTATAGAGCACAATATAGGGGAAGGCCCTATGAGGAGGGTAGAAACCACAACCATTATTACCAATATACAACTCACAACGGTGGAAGAAAAAAACATCAACAACACTCAACAGCACATTCTATTCTATGTTTCTATCCTAAACAAAAGATAAATCCAGGTAAAGTATCCATGTAATTGGGCAGATTAGATGGGCCGAAAGGTTCTTATCTGCCGACATTTTTCTATGTTTCTATGTTTCTAACACACGACCTGGAACGAGAGAAGATTGGACCACTCTCAAAATAGAAGAAACCAAGGAAGGAGACCTCTGAATGAAGACCACATCCCTATTAGGAATCAGTATGAAGTCCTCGAACAAGAAACCCAGTATGAGGGGGAAGAGGATTTTCACTTGGTCCACCAACACAGAGGGATAGGACCAATAACACAAGGATCCCCAAAAGAAAAACGAGCCACAAAAACAAGAAAAAGAATAACAAGAGAAGAGGAAGGAGAGCAGGAAGAGGAGGAAGGGTTAGAATAAGAGTAAGAAAAAGGAGCCAACAGACACAGAATAAGGAACAAACACAAGACAATGGGGGTATCTTCAACTTAAGTGGAAAGGAACTCAATAAAGAACAAATTGGAATCTTAAGAAAAGGTTTGAAGTGCGCACCCACTAAACAAGTTAATAAGTGCGAAATGTTCGTGGATCTGCAAAAATTTAAGAAAAACCTCTGTCTAAATAAATATTTTCTGAAAAATCCATTAGAAAAAACTACACCAATCGATATATCAACACACTGAATTAAAAGAGAAATCCAAGTTCTTTCCAAAATCAATGAAATCTACAGAGATGAACACTTTTGAGCAGATGGTGATGATGGAGATTGAGAAGATCTCCAAGAGTAAAAGAAAAAAACTGACAAAAAAGGAGGAACAAGCAATAAGGGACCTAACAGAGAATGAGGACCTTATTATAAAACCAGCGAACAAAGGAGGAGGTATAGTAGTTATGACCACTACACAGTATGAAACAGAAGCATCCAGACTTTTAAACGATGCTTCTACATATGAGACGCTTAACACAGAATCCATCACAAAGAGTAAAAAGAACCTTCCACGATTATCTCGATAAAGGATATGCATTGGGCATTCTGAATACAAAAGAATATGAATATTTGAAGATACAACATCCAAGGACACCAGTCTTTTATTTTCTCCCAAAAATCCACAAAAATATCCAAAACCCTCCAGGAAGTTGTATCCGGCATTGGCTCAGCCTCTAGCCGAATTTCAGAATACATCGACAGACTGCTACAACCTTTAGTCACCTCCACTCCGGCTTATCTGAAAGACACCATCAATGTTCTACAAATATTGAAGTCAATTGAATGGAAGGATAATTACATTCTGGTAACTAGTGATGTGAGGTCCCTATATACCAACATTCCACCTGACAAAGGAATGGACGCCACATGCCACTTCCTGGAGGAATCTAAAACCTTCCCAGCAGAACAGATAGAATACATCATGGAAGGAATACTGGCCAATCCTCCATAGAAATATACTTCTGAAAGACATCCTTCCCAAAGAACCTAATTTAGTCTGTAGAGGGACAAAAAACTTGAAACAGAGGATCACACACAGCCAACATCCCCCTCCGAAAAGACAAAAATCCATTTTTGGAGTTAAACTAGGATTCTATGGCTGTCGCAACTGCCTAAACTGCCGAAACACTAAGAGGAAAAAAGAACTGTCACAGAGATCATTACGGAAAGAGGGAAAATAAAAAAAAAAGATCTGATGAACTGTTTCACCCGAAATATAATCTACCTCCTCACATGTCCTTGTGGTCTTCAATACGTGGGAAGAACTACGAGACCTTTAAGTAAAAGAATACAAGACCACGTAAGAAATATAAAAAATGGCCTTGAATCACACCGTGTATCAGCAAACTTCAAATTAAAGCACAACAAGGATCCTGCAGGTCTAACCTTTACAGGTTTAAAAGTGGTACGTAATCAATGGAGAGGAGGTGACTTGGAAAAAGAGATACGAAAAGAAGAGATGCGGTACATCTATAATCTACAAACATTACATCCACATGGTTTGAATATAGACTTTGAACTGTCCCATTTTCTAATTTGAATCACTCTCCACAACCATAAGGCCCTAATCGAAGATAAAGCCGCAATATTGAACTAGTCAGACTCATCATATGTGCCTATACCTCCACTTCTCATTAAAACAAAAACCATCCAGAATACCTTTGACCTTATTTTTATGGAACACACAGTACCATATAAACTATAAAATAAACCACCCTATGTGCCTATACTCCTTAATTAATATCACAACATCTACAATATACACACACACTATACCCTGGAAATACAACACCAGCATAATATGGAATTCTATGAATTGTGCATATGATAAATATTACACTATCAGTATTATATGGAAGCCTATGTAGTGTGTATAAATTAGATGTATTTTTGTGTTGTTTTTTGCATTTTTTCGTATTTTTTCACTTTATATGCACACAGTCAGGTCCAGAAATATTGGGACATCGACACAATTCTAACATCTTTGGCTCTATACACCACCCCAATGGAGTTGGAATGAAACAAACACAATGTGCTTTAACTGCAGACTGTACAAGTGGGAGACACTTAACAAGTGGGAAGCACATCTGCAAACTGCTGTAAGTCCTACACTGTTAACCTGAGTTGGATGTACATACCCTCAAATTAAAGCTGACAGTCGGCAGTTGAAGCACATTGTATTTGTTTCATTCCAACTCCATTGCGGTGGTGTATAGAGCCAAAGATGTTAGAATTGTGTCGATGTCCCAATATTTCTGGACCTGACTGTATATCCTATGAATTAACATTGGAATGTACTGCCACTAATGTATATTATGCATATTTCTATATATTGGAATGTACTGTCACTGGTACAAGTCAATCTATAGCTCCAGATACTGTGCACCATAAAAGGAACTATTCCAACATTGCCAGGACTTTAAACAGCCTTGAAACAATAAGGATCGCTAGCAGCGTTTAAACACACTATAAGGACTTAACAACACTGGCGCCGCACTGGCATTACTCCCCCAATATGGCCGCCAAATCTGCAACCACGATCGCCAAAACCAGAAGTGTCCCCACACAAGATGGCTGCCGAACCGGAAGTTACATGCCGCGACCAATCAGAGCCCTTGTAGGCACAAGATGGTGGCGCCCATGGACCCTGGCGGTTTTTCCTGGCGCCAAAAGTGAAAGCAAAAGACTATTTAAGAGAGATCTATATGCATAGACCCATCCATAACTGATGAAGCCACCTTTCTGAGCTGTGAAACGCGTTTTATTAAGGACATTAACAAGGACAATCTTCAATTGACCATTTTAAGCCCAATTTTATTTGTTTTATATACTATGTAAATAAATTCCACTCCTTTATCGGCAATCCATCTTTCCAGTGCATGTTTGACCAAGGCATCAGTTTAAGATGCTAACACCCCCACCAAGGGCAGTACTGGATCTATTGAGCCCTGAGAGCAACGCAACAGGAGCAGAGGACGAGAAGCCTTAAGAGGAATGTGGTCTCACGAAACAATCATAACCAGCAAACAATCATAACCTGCATAAGTGTGCAATATTCTATCCATACCATCTACATACCCATAGTGCATGGCACAATCCTAATCTCACTTTCTCTCTCGGAGGAACAAGAGAAATACAGGATTCTTTAGAAGTGCCACAGACGGAAGCTTGACATTCCAGCCACTGAAAGACACCGATGTATGTGGACACTAGATGGTGATACACCACCAAAACCACAATTTATAAGGACTAATAATTATTGAATATATCACTATTGCATGAATATTGTCTTGCTTAGATATAAATCACCGTGAGATATATCTCTACCTACGTCAATCATCTGCCGGGTACCCATTTGCTCTCTGGAATGTGTTTTCTTTTTTCTACATTGTACAGTTGTGTTCAAAATTATTCAACCCCCACTGAAATTGAGTGTTTAGGGCAGTTTGACATTGATTTTGATCATTCAGTCATCTTGCTTACAATTAAATCAAAGAGGCACGTGTAGGTCAGACAAAAATAACATAACATTTATAATGAAATAACCACAAATGTCTTTTCTGTGCTCACATCATTATCAGTTTTATTCAACCCCCAAGTGACATTCAATCTTAGTACTTAGTACAACATCCTTTTACAGTTATAACAGCTTTTAAACGTGAAGCATAGCTTGACACAAGTGTCTTGCAGCGATCTACGGGTATCTTCGCCCATTCGTCATCGGCAAAAGCCTCCAGTTCAGTCACATTCTTAGGCTTGCGCACTGCAACTGCTTTCTTTAAGTCCCACCAGAGGTTCTCAATCGGATTTAAGTCAGGTGACTGCGATGGCCACTCCAAAATGTTCCAGCCTTTAATCTGCAACCATGCTCTAGTGGACTTGGAGGTATGCTTGGGATCATTGTCCTGTTGAAAGGTCCAACGTCTCCCAAGTCTCAGGTTTCTGACGGACTGCATCCCATTGTCATCCAATATCTCCTGGTACTGAAGAGAATTCATGGTACCTTGCACACGCTGAAGCTTCCCTGTACCTGCAGAAGCAAAACAGCCCCAAAGCATGATTGACCCCCCGCCATACTTCCCAGTAGGCAAGGTGTTCTTTTCTTCATAGGCCTTGTTCTTCCTCCTCCAAACATAGCGTTGATCCATGGGCCCAAACAGTTCTAATTTTGTTTCATCAGTCCCCAGAACACTATCCCAAAACTTCTGTGGTTTGTCCACATGACTTGTGGCATACTGCAGTCGACTCTTCTTATTCTTTGGAGACAGCAAGGGGGTGCGCCTGGGAGTTCTGGCATGGAGGCCTTCATTACGCAGTGTGTGCCGTATTGTCTGAGCTGAAACTTCAGTACCCACATCTGACAAATCTTTTCTCAGTTCCTCAGCAGTCACACGGGGACTTTTCTCCACTCTACGCTTCAGGTAGCGCACAGCTGTCGAAGTCAGCATCTTCTTTCTGCCACGACCAGGTAGCGTTTCAACAGTGCCCTTTGCCTTGAATTTGCGAATGATGCTTCCTATGGTCTCTCTTGGTATGTTTAACATCTTTGCAATCTTCTTATAGCCATTGCCCTTCCTGTGAAGAGTAATCACCTCTTCTCTTGTCTTCCTGGACCATTCTCTTGACTTCACCATGTTTGTAACCACACCAGTAAATGTCTAGAAGGAGCTGAGTATCACAGTCATTTTAAAGCTGCCTAATTGGTGCTTATTATGCTTTATTGCTGCTCCGTGACATCCACAGGTGTTTTCAATACCTGATTGAAAACACTTGAATGAACCTCTGTTCTTCAGAGTGGTAGTCTTTAAGGGGTTGAATAATTGTGTCAATGAAGAATTCACAAAAGAAACATTTACTACTGTATTACAAAACCAATTGATGTCATTTTAGTTGCATATGGTTCTTTAAAAAGTCCTTGTAGGATTTCATTCTGAATACAATTACAAATGTACACTAAATTCCCTAAAACCCTTTACAGCATTGGGGGTTGAATAATTTTGAACACAACTGTACCTATAGGCAAAGTGTTTTGGGGTTTTAACTCTGCCTGCACATTCACCACAGAGCAGCATTCAAAGGGCCTCTTATCCAGTGCACCATACATAGATATTGTACTTTGTTCTTTAAGAAAAGGGGAAAACCTTCTGTTTGGTCGGGTCAAATTTTAAACCTTTATTTAATAGGGATAACTCTTTTGTGGACAAATCTACAACCGAAATATTAATTAATTAATTAATTAATTAATAATTTTGGATAAGAATTGTAGAAACAGCGATTTTCTATTTTTTGCCCAATGTGCATAAGAACCGCAACGCCCCACCTGGAAGACCGATAATTAGTGGCATTAACTCTCTTACTTGTAATCAGTCTGAATATATATAGATAGAGTCTTGCAACCAATTGTGCAGAAAGTTCCTTCATATTTAAAGGATACTAGTCGTGTTTTAGAGGAGTTAGAAAAAGTAGAATGGGAAAAAGATTGTTATATGGCTACAGTAGATGTTACATCGCTCTATACGTCAATCCCACATGAGAAGGGAGTAGAGGAAGTCACTCAATGTCTTGTGGAGGATGGCACTCTACCTTTTAGCACAAATCACTTTTCTATCAGAGGCCATGCGATTCGTACTCCAACACAACTATTTTTGGTTTGATGAAAAATATTACCTTCAGGTGTGTGGTACCGCCATGGTAACAAGGTTTGCACGTGGCTACGCCAACCTATACATGCACAAGTGGGAGCAGCAGCATGTGTGGTCTGGCGTGGCCAGGGGCGGCCTCGTCCTATGGCGGTGCTATATTGATGATATTTTAATATTATGGAAAGGGGGAAAAAGTTCCTTGGTGAGCTATATTAACTCACTGAACAGCAATGATTTTAATTTAAAATTTACCTCCACTGTTAGTAATTTGAGTTTAGATTTTCTAGACTTAACTATATATATTAAGAAAGGGAAAATAGAGACTAAAACTTTCTTTAAAGAAACAGATACAAATAATGTGATAGATAGAGGTAGTTCACATGCAGCAAAATGGTTGGATAATGTGCCAAAATGTCAACTAACTGTTCTGAACTAGAGGAATTTGATATTCAATCGACTAAGATTCTAGAGAGATATTTACAGAAAGGATATACGAAAGATAAATTGAATAAGGATTTGATAGAAGGAAAAAAGAAAGAAAGAAGTTAATCACTAAGGAAATAAAAGAAAGAAAGGAGGAAGATAATTTTAAATATGCTTTTATCACACAGTTCAATCCTCATGCAGGCAAAATTCGACAGATTATAAAAAAGCATTGGCATATTTTAAAGGCAGATCCTGTCTTAATGCATGATATTCCCAGTTCCCCAGTAGTCATTTAAAAAAAAAGCTCAAAACTTAAAAAATTGTCTGGCCCCCAGTTTACTCCCAAAAATAAAGGAGAATAACGAAAAGAGTGGGATTTTCAACATCCAAAGACCAGAAGGTTTCCACAAATGCGGGAGATGCAAGGCTTGCATTTATCAAAAGAAAAAAAAAACAATGAAATTTAGGAGTAACTTAGTAGGGAAAGAATTTGAGATTAGGTCCTTTATTAATTATAACAGCAAGGGAGTGCTTTATTTGGTAGAATGCCCCTGCGGGGTGCAATATGTGGGGAGGACAACACGAGAAGTAAAAGTTAGAGTGTTAGAACACTTAGGGAATATTAGAATGAATAAATTAGACCACAGTGTACCTGTTCATTGTAACAACTGCCCTAAGTTTACTGTAGACAAATTCAAATGGATCGGTATAGATTTAACCCTTTCAATGCGGTGGACGCGCTCAGCATTTCTACTTCACTGTGGAGGACGCGCTGAGCGCGTCCTCCCTTTGCAGCCGCGATCGGCCGGTATTCCGGCCGATCGCGCGGCCCCCCGGTGTGGGCTGACATCATCGATGTCAGCCCAGCCTCCGGGACCCCGGCGGGCACGATAGGCGTCATCGCGCATGCGCGATGACGTCTATTTCAGGCACCCCCCGCCATTGCAGGGAAGGTGCCTGAAGGGGAGGGGGGGAGGTCCTTCGGACCTCTCCCCCTCCCCTTCCCCTTCCCCGCGGGCCAGTGATTAAAGGCAGGCACTGCCTGGAAGGGCACAGCCTGCCCTTCCAAGCGGCGGCTGTCTTTAACCCCTAGGGGGCTGGATCGCGATATGGCGCTAACATGCGCCGTATCGCGGTCCCCTCCCGGAGCTGGCCGACATCTTGGATGTCGGCCAAGCTTCCGGGATATCCCCCTAATGACTGGCGTCATCGCGCAGAGCGCGATGGCGCCAGTTTTGAAATTAACCCCTTGCTGCCACCTATGGTGGAGATAGTGGGTTCATTGGAACCCCCTATCTCCCGATCCGTGACAGCTAGGGATTAATGTTTGCTATCATTGGAACGGCCAGAGCGTGGCCTTTCCAATGATACCATACATGACCATGTAAAATGTAAAAAACTAATTTAAAAAAAAAGAAAATTAATAATTTAAAAAAAAAATATTTTTTTTTTCTTCATTTTATTAGTGCAACAATATTGTTCCCATTTCAATTATAATGTGAACAATGATGCTGCACTAACGATTTTTTCTATGGGAGGCGTTTGCTAAAAAACACGTAATTTTCCCCATAAAAAGTAACGATTCCCCATTTCTAATTTTTTTAACAAGCGCACCCCATAGAAAATATAACCGCAAATGCTCGCATGTTAAAATGTGAAAAAAAACACTTTACACATTGTAAATTATTGAAAATTCCAATTTTATTGCATTTTTTGTTATAATATACAGACAGGTCATGACGTATACATATAATAATGACATATTATGAATCTGCCGAGTCTGCCGGAAAGAACGATATATAATATGTCTGGGTCATATATTAAAATAAGGCTTCAAAACGCGGTTAAACATGATGAGCGAAACCGGTAAAAATGAGCTCAGCACAGAGGTGTGAAAAGGCTCAGCAGCGAAAGGGTTAATTAGTAAAAACTGGAGGGGGGGAATTATCTGAGTACTTTGGCCAGAAAAGAGATGGAATAGATCTATAGAATGGGCACATGGAGAAATGGAGGCCTTAATGTTTATTTAGACATTAAGGGCTGTTTATAAATAAACAAAATACCTTTTGGAAATAGGTCTTTATTTTTATTTTTGTTGTTAATATTTTTTAAGTTTTTATTGAAATTTATAATATAATTGACAATTTTAATTAGTCCATCTGCCCGTTCTGTGATCCATTATTCTGTATTGAAAATTCTTTAAGGTTGTATTTAAAGAAAGGACTTGATATCTAACTGATTGCTGTTTTTATTTCTCGGAGGTGCAAACGATTATTGTTTCCTTTTGTAGAATGCATTGTATTGCCATTATATGTCCTGAAAAGAAGTTTGCTAATTATCCGCCAGCACTCTCGCATGCACTAGCACTCTCTCTGCCAGTTTGATGCCGAAGAGAAGAGTAGATGCGTCATCGTAGTGATGGAACGCATGCAGATAATGGAACGCACGCCGGTGGTGAAACCGGAAGTAGAGGGCCCTGCGGTTTCAGAAGGAGCTGTAAAGTGGCGAGAGGGGACTGGAATGATTGATTGTTGCATTTTTATTGTAATTTTATTTGATTTTATCCCTGATGAAGTGTATTTTATTACACGAAACGCGTTGGATTGTTGTTTTACCCAAATAAATTCTTGCACTTTAATTTGATTGCCTCCTGGTGTTTCCTGCGGTGGCGTGAACCATCCAGTTGGGGCCAAGACGTATGCAGACGTGGGGTAACTATCCTTGACATTTTGATAAGCATCAAAGTGCTTAAATCCTGTGAGTGCGATTCATAAGAGGCACGCTTGTTCAATTGTGTTGCTGTATGCACTATGAATGTTTTTATTTTATGACCTCTCCAGATTCCCATTTTTATATATATTCATGCTGTATCGAGACTCCTAGGTAAGAGCCGTCTGGGAATCTTGAGGTTGTATTATTGATATCTTTATACACGTCACACCACAATTTGTGTTTTTTACTCATATCTAATGACCACTAAGCTGATCCCAGTGAATGGGCTAAAAGCTAGAGGAGTGTATTACAGCTGCTCAGTTTGGACAGGGTTAACACTGTTATACATTAATGAGGTGAATATGTAAACTGTCTGAGTCAGACAAGCCATATATGCAAGCAATGGTAAAGTATATGAAGCGAAAAGCCAAATCTGGAAAGTAAAGAAACGGTCAGGAGCCAGGTCAGAAATAAACAAAAATGACAGTATCAGACACATAAGACAACAGGGCGATTTGAACATTGTCAGAGGAGTTTGATGACCTCATCAGTCTGAGCCCAGTGTGGCAGACGACTAGCCTCAACGTCAGCTGCCAGTCCAACGCCAGGAACAAGGAACTAATGGCCATAAGATATAAATGTGACTTTGCATAACTTACCTGTTAAAGGTTTTGATTTTCAGCTTTCCATTTATGTTGCTGTTAAAATACATTTACAAATCATTTTTGAAATCCATAACAACTCACCTTTTCTTCATACTCCGAGTATTGGCGGTTTTGCCTTTTTGTTAATTGATTTTCGCCGAGACTAGATTCTCCTCTAAACATCTGTGAATCATCAAAAGGACATTTTAATTTCAACATAGCATCAAATAGGAGATTTGGAGGAGAACCTGATAATCTGAATGATGTTTCAAATAACAGTGGCTAACCTTTATAATTCACAATACGCACCTAACTAAACATTAAGTAAAAGCCAAATATTGTGCAATTAAAAAATCCCACAACAAATAATCCATATTGTGTGTTTCTTTTCAAAATTTCAAATCAAGCAGTGACCTTTCTTAGCTTTTCGGTGCATATAATATACTTTTGCATGTCCTACACGTTCCACATCCAAAAGCAATACTATTGGTGCAAAGAATAAGAAGTAATACAAACAATTTGGAAATTTGACCTGGTCCCATGAACACAATTTCTTGCAGGACGTTCTTTCCCCATGGGCAATTTATATTAATTACAGTTTTATTTGGATTTCTCAACCAATAGTGTAGCTTCTTCCTTCCAGCTCTCAACAAACGATGAATGATGTGTTACTGTCCCAATCCAAATGAAAGGTAGCACCTGTGAGTAGTGATTTGAGAGCTTCATATGGCTTGATTTCATCTTTTCCCTATAGTTTCTTGATAATATTGGTGAAGGATCGGTCAAAAGAAATGTTTGTCTAAGCAATCACACACAGTTATTCAGAGAGAGAGGTGAAAACCAGGAGAAAGACTGGAAAAGTGAAAATTCTAGGTCAAAATATCCAAACCAGAAAATTCTCCCATTTATCTCACTTTCCAAATCGGCTATTTGGTCTAGATTGTTCTCTTCTCCTGCCAATTCTCCTGGTTTTCAAAATTAAGTTAAAAAAACAAACATTTTTTTGTTGTTTTATTACCGCAGCAATATTGTTCCCATTTCAATAATAATGTGAACAATGATGCTGCACTAACGATTTTTTCTATGGGGGGGCGTTTGCTAAAAATCACGTAATTTCCCCCAAAAAAAGATGTAACGAGTCCCCGTTTGTAATTTTTTTAACAAGCCCACCCCATAGAAAATATAACCGCAAAGGCTTGCATGATAAAATGTGAATAAAAACACTTTACACACTGTAGATGATTGAAAATTCAAATTTTATTGCATTTCTTGTTATAATATTCAGACAGGACATGACGTATACATATAATAATGATATATTTTTGAATCTGCCGAGACTGCCGGAAAGGACTTGTTACATTTTTTTGGGGGGAAAATTATGCGATTTTTAACAAACGCACCCCATACAAAAATCGTTAGTGCAGCATCATTGTTCACATAATAATTGAAATGGGAACAATATTTCTGCATTGACAAAACAAAACAAAAAAAACTTTTTATTTTTTTTATCTATTTTTTTTTAAATTATATTCATTTTTATTTATTTATTTTTTTCTTAACTGTTAACATCTATTGTCCCCGCCGGGGTCCCTGAGTGCCGGGCTGACATCCAAGATTTCAGCCCGCACCGGGGGGGCGCAGCAATCGGGGGGGGGGGCAGCGCGTCCATAGCACAGGAGAACCACTTGGCTGGACGCGTGAGCGCGTCCTTAGCGGCCAAGTGGTTAAACGTGATGAGCGAACCCGGCAAAAATTAGCTCGGGACACAGCGGTGAAATGGCTCAGCAGCGAAAGGGTTAAAGGGACACTACCATTTATATAACTTGTAAACTAGATTACTTGTGAATTACAAATCAAAAGTTTGTTTGAAGTAATTGCATGTGAAAAGGAAAAATAAAATTAGATTTTTATCTCCTGTTTCCATTTTTTGTACTCTTCCCATGATGCATCATTTACCAAAAGCATTGCTTTGTAGCTCTTGTTTATTTAATCTACATTATTTAACCGTTAAGGGGTGGAGGAGATAATGTTTAGATAGGGTGGCAGGGGACTATTGTTCTCCAGGCTACCTGAGATAAGAGCTGGCAGCTGTATGAGATATGACATGGAGCTTAAAAGACTTCTGATCTACCCCCCTGGTGATGTCCTTCGAATACATCCCACACAATACAATAATTTGAATCAGTGACTGATCTATCAACACCATTATATGGCCAATGCCACACAGTGGGGACCAAGAGAGGGAGAGATACTGTGGGGGTCAGTTTACAACACAAAAAATCATAATCACAAAATGGATGCACCCAGTGACACATATAGAGTAAAACATTTTAACTAAACAAACAAGAGTACAAGATTAAATTTTTGGCGGTAATGGCTCTTTAACTACACAGTGTGAAACATTTGTGAATATTCTCAATAAATTCCTTACTGCAATACCCTACTAGGCAGCCAGATGCCGCCATCTACTGACCTATGGGGTTATTACAGTTCTGAGGTCCATGCAGAACAACTTGAGAGATGTTATTCAGACATATTCCCAGTTGATTTTAAAAAGTGTTAGCACCTTGGGCATTAATGTCTGAGATGCTAAAACGTTGGGGGCACCTTCTGAAGCCCAGATGCAATGAAATTCCATTTCAACAAAGAACTCTCATTTACAGTGATACAGCATAGCTGCAGATTAAGTTAACAAGATCTCTGCTTGAAAAGAACCACAACTGATTAAGCAGGAATCACACTGTGCACATTTTCAATGGTGTATTTTCATTATCAAAGCTGCTCATCTACATTTTATCACTGATACCTTCAAGACAAAGTCAATCCTGAATAGAATGGACCAGAACCCCCCCCCCTCATTCAAAACAGCTCAATTAAATAAACTTTTTTTTCCATGGCGTGATTACTTCGAAGAACTGTGACTGTGAATAAAAGGCAAACAGACTATTGTTAGTGGGAAGATGACATTAAATCTTAGGGCTCTGCCTGATGAGCAAAAACCAAAGTTGCCCAAACCTTGGACTCTCAAGCATTTCACCTTCACAAGGAATGGGTTGTAAAGAAAATGATTAACCCCTTAGGGACCAGGCGGTTTTACACAAATCTGTCCTTTTAGTGACCGCTGCTGTTTTTACGTTTCTGCGCTGTTCGTGTTTAGGTCAAATTTTCCTCTTACTCGTTTATGCAACCCACACATATTATACACCGTTTTTCCCGTCATTAATTGGACTTTCTAAAAATACCATTATTTCCATCATATCCTATAATTTACTGTAAAAAAAATATGAAATATGATGAAAAAATGGTAAAAACACACTTTTTCGTAATTTAATCCCCAAAATCTACAACCACCAAAAAAGACCCCGGCTAAATAGTTTCAGAATTTTGTCCCGAGAATAGAAATACCCAATTTTTTTTGCATTTTAACCCCTTCACTGCTGAGCCAGTTCACCTATGTGTGCTGAGTTCTTTCTGACTGTTTTATGTTCATTATTTTTAGATGATATCCTAGGTCCTATTTAATTAAACACCCCACAAGACAATTTTTTAAAAAAAAAAATAGTTTTTATTTATTTTAATTAGTTTTTTAGCTTTTTTTTACACTGAACCTAGTCATGTTTGGTATCATTGGAAAGGCATGATCAGGCCTTTCCAATGATGTCATGTTTGGTATCATTGGAAAGGCATGATCAGGCCTTTCCAATGATACTGCCACGGATCGGGAGATAACGGGATCCAAAGGATCCCCCTATCTCCCCATGGCAGCTAGGGGGTTAACTGGCCCACTGACATCCTCACACGTATGGTGGGGATGTCAGTGGGTGGAGGGTGACCTGGAGGCTTGGCTGACATGTCAGCCCCTTCCAGTTTTGAATCGCGATTTGGCACAAATTTGTGCCGAATCACGATCCGGCAGTGAAATAGTTAATGAGACTCTCCCCTCTCCAGCGGTGCAACTTGTAGCGCTCTATCTTCAATGGTTGGGGAGATAGAGGGCTCCGAAGGAGCCAGCCCTCCCCTCCATTGATTTCAATGGGGGCGCCTGCTGTTGATGTCACCACGCAGCGTGGTGACATTATCAAGCTCGCCGGCCCCTGTAAAACATGGGGGCAGACTTACTCCCTGCCAGAACAGTGAGGGATCCAGCGAGGGAGGTAAGTATTGGGCGGGAGGGAGGTTTGGAGCCGCTGACGTACTATGTACGTCCGCGGGTCTAAGGGAGACCCGTGTGCAGGACGTACATGGTACGTCAGCGGTCCCTAAGGGGTTAAAGTAAGACTATGAACAGGCCATCCAAAGTTGGAGTATGTTTGCTGCAACCCTGGGGAAACTTTGGGGCTGTTAATATAAATCTGCACCACAAACTTTCAAAGAATTGAACACTCATTTACTCTTCGTTGACACAATCATCTAGGAGTACTGCCTCGGGAAACCTGTTTATATCTGTTTGTACATGTACATAGTGTATATTCTTACCTTATATTTTTTATATACTTCAATTTTAAGAACTTCGGTATACCATTTATTTGCTGTGTGAAAATGGGGACTCCTCTACTGAAATAATCAAAGAGCACCCACACATAGAACACCCATACATAGAATAGCGTTAAGGACATTATGATAAACTCATTCCTTCTCACTCTAATGGTAAGCTAAGAGTCCATAGGCCAAAATCTCCAAATTACCAATGCGGGAGATGTAAGAAAAGGAACCAGGGTTCGATGGACTAGTACCTCATTATCCCAAGAAACTGGCTATAGATTAGCCTTAAGCATGGCTATTCAGTTAGCATATGCGTGAGGTCTATAATGGCAGTTGTGTGTGTGTGTGTCTCTCTCTCTCTCTCTCTCATGAAAGGATTGGTAACATCAAAGTAACTGGCTGTACATGTGCCATGTGCTCTATTCATTAAGCAGATGGGGGTTTAGTTTCCATTATTATTACTGTAAATATATGTTGTGCTAGTTTGTTCAGCCTCTAAATAAATATATTTGGATTGTAGAAAGCAAGGAGTGTAATGTCTGATTTTATACTCAGGGTTTAAGGTTATTAGTATAATTAAGTATAGTATTTATTTATTTATTTATTTATAAAGGATTTTACCAGGAAGGATACATTGAGATTTCTCTCGTTTTCAAGTATGTCCTGGGTTCAAGAACATTGAAGTGTTACAGTTACAGAAATACAAAGTAATACAATGCAAGATATTAAAAAAATCCCCACAAATATACAGATTAACAGAAAATAAATATGTAGGAAATAGTCATTATTTTACATGTTTACAGGTGCATTCTGTATTGAGGTATGTTAGTAAGGAGCTCTTGAGTGACTTAAGACTGGGGGAAGATTTGATGGTGTCTGGGAGGTTATTCCATAATTGTGGTGCTCTGTAGGAAAATGAGGACCGAGCCACTGTCTTTTTGTATTGTGGTATTGCAAGTAAGGTGCTGGTCCTGGATCGGAGGTTATAGGATGAGGGAGCTGCTGGGGGAAGCAGTCTATTCAGATAGGGTGGCAGCTTCCCAGAAAAGCTCTTAAACACCAGGCTGGAAAGGTGAAGGGTTCGTTTAGACTCCAGCGATGGCCAGTTTAGCTCTTTTAACATGTCACAATGGTTGGTCATGTAGTTACATTTTAATGCAAAGCGGCAGAATGAGTTATACAATGTAGTAAGTTTCTGAAGATGTGTTTGCGGGGCGGCTGCGTACACTACATCTCCGTATTCAATAGCCGGCATAAGCATTTGTTGTACAATCTGTTTTCTTACTGCGGGGCTGAGGCAGGATTTGTTTCTGTACAGGGCACCTAGTTTGGGGTAAAGTTTAGATGAGAGTTTTTCGATGTGGGGGCCAAAGGATAGATTAGGGTCCAACCACATACCTAGATATTTGAGAGAAGTGACTATGGTCAGCGTGCCATTTGATTGTGTCCCAACACAGATTTTTCAATTTGTGTAGTTTAGGTTTTGTTCCAAAGAGCATCGTTACAGTTTTGTCATTATTTAAAAAAGTTTGTTGTGTTTGATCCACTTTTCTACCTCTGTGAATTGTTCTTGCAGCACGAATTCCAGCTGCCGGACATTTGGTTTGCTGGTATTGATTACGGTGTCGTCTGCATACATATGTACAGTTGAGGCTTTGCAGACGTTGGGCAGATCATTTATGAATATTGTGAATAGCAGGGGGCCTAGTATTGAGCCTTGGGGTACACCGCAAGTGACAGGGAGGGGGAGGGAGGAGCTGCCAGAAATTGACACATATTGTGATCGGTCGGATACTTATGATTGAAACCAGGTTAGCGTGCAATCACCAATGCCAGAGTTTTTAAGTTTTTCTAACAAGATGCCATGGTCTACTGTGACAAACGCCTTGGCAAAATCAAGGAAGATGGCTCCAGTTAGGTTTCCTTGTTCCATCCCAGCTTGGATATCATTGCAGACTTTTAAAAGGGCGGTTGTAGTTGAGTGATTTGGACGAAAGCCGAATTGATCTGGGGTTAAGTAGTTCCAATATTGATAATAATCACGTAATTGTGTGGACGCATTTTTCCAAAATTTTTGGCATTACAGGGAGCAACGATATCGGACGGTAGTTGGATACCAAAGTACTGTCACCACTTTTATGGATAGGTACCACTCTCGCAGTCTTCCAGAGTTTGGGTATGTATCCAGTCGCCAGTGATTCATTGATTAGGGTTGCGACAGGATTTTCAATTGCCGGTGCACTGATTTTCAGCACCTGGTATTTGATCAGGTCCAGACTGGTATTTCATTTTTTGCTTACGGAGAAGTTTAGTAACGACACTGACAGTCACTGGTCTAAAACTGAATTCCTGTCTGATACAGGGACTTTGCACAGTTGGAGGGGCCTGACCTGCATGAGGCCTTTCTGATTGCATGTCATTTCCTAGCTTGGCAATCAAAGTGGTGGCGCATCCAACAAAATAACCATTAAAGGCATTTGCTACATCTAGGGGATGTTGCAGGGTTTGGTTGTTTACTTTCACAGCAGCCGGCTGGGAGTGAACTGGGGGTGCTTGTATGTTACGTATGGTTCTCCAAAAGTTTCTAGGGTTTGATATGTTATTGTTTAGATTTTCATTGAAGTAGTGGGCTTTAGTTATTTTTGTTTGTTTTGTGCATTCATTCCGGCATTTTCAGTATTCGTAGTGATCGTTTATGGAACCAGTACTCTTGAAATTTGACCACAGTGAATCTCTAAGCTGGTACATTAGTGTAAGATCAGCTGTAACCCAGGGGAGATGGGTCCCTTTTACTCGCACTTTACGCAGCGGGGCATGGGAATTCCAGACTTGCAGGAGCTCCAACTGAAAGTATTCAATTGCACAGTCTAGGTCTGGGATTAGGTTTAGTCTGTACCAGGGGAGCTGTTTGAGATCCCTTAGGAAGGATTCAAGAATAAATTTCTTGAAAGACCTGGTGGTTATTACCTTTGGGGGAGATTTCATTGCCTTTATTTTGTGCACGCAGTACACTAGACAATGGTTACTAAAGCTATTAGCGAGAACACCTGCCTCCTGTATTCGATCAGGAGATGAGGAGAGAATCCAGTCCAGCAAGGTATGGTTAGGGCTTTTCATATTAATGCGAGTGGGGGAGGAGATTAATTGAGTTAGCTGCAAAGTTTCAATCAGTGAGCAGTGTTTATTGTTTTTAGGATTTAGCCAACCTGTATTAAAATCGCCGAGGACCAGAATTTCACTTTTTTTGTTTTGGGCAAGTAGGTTATTAAGGATTTGATATATGTCAGAGAGGGAGTGCACTGGAGAGCTCAGTGGGCGATAGAATCCAGCAACAATGATTTATTTACTGAATGGGATTTCAATTATACCAGAGAGGAAATCAAAGGTGACAGGAGAGCTAGAAGTCTGTAAGGGGGTGAACTTTATGGACTCCTCAACATAAATAACAATTCCCCCTCCTCTCTTTGCTCTGTCCTTTCTATAACATGAATACCCCTGTATTGATATGACAGAGTCTGGTACTTTTGGGGTTAACCATGACTCTGTGAGCACAATGATTTTGGGTTTGTAATAGCAACACCACGCCTGAAGCTCATCCAATTTAGGGAGTAAACTGCGGATGTTACAGTGCACAAATGAGAGGCCTTTTTTAGTGGGGAGACTAAAGGTTGTGTCAGCTATAGGACCAGGGTTAGTTTCCACATCGTTTGCCAGGGAAAGTAGCAGGATAAATAAGAATTTGGACAGAGTTTTCTTTTGGTAATAATGTGGTTGCAGAGTTTTAAATCTTTGTGTGGGGGTGAGAGGGCTGGATTTTAACACTCTCCACCAACACTCAGCTGATAGGTTAAAAGAACTGAGCAGGCTGTGGTGTATTGGAACTTGTTTTCCATCCTGGGGCAATTGGAAACGTGTATAGAAGGAGAGAGAAGATTTAGAGAGAAGGGATGAGAAAGAAAAGAGAAGCAATAGTGGGATAAACATTATAGGGAAAGGTGTTGGAGGTGAGTAAACAGGAAATAGAGAGGTACCAGAGTAAATGGTGTAAATTGCATGCTCAATTAGTTGGGTATATATTAAATGAAAACCATGGGGTGGGTGGGTGAGGGGAGGGTGGGATTGCTGCTAGATTGAGTGGGATTTTATATGGGTTTATAGGAATTAAGTAACTGAATAACCTTCGTAAATATAATGTTTTTGGAGCATTATATCACTTTTAATTCACTCTGATGTGTCTGCTACTGCTGATCATGTAAACAAGATCACAGTAGTGAAGGGGTTAATGATAAAAAAACTTCCCAATCAAAACAGCTACATTTATTAAATTCATATCCAATGATGAGGTACTTTTGTTTGAGATCACCAATTGGACAGCAGTTGAATTGGTTTCCATACTTGGTCTTAAATCTAATGGTACATTTTGTACAGTGTGGACTATAAAAAAAAGCTTCCCCAGTTTTGTGTGGGGGTTCCGGGAACTGCACTTAGACCAACAAAACAGAGACTGCATGGCTTTCAATGTAGGGCAGCCTTCTCCCTACAGACTTTGGACCAGGATACTATGGACTGTGATAAGGACTCCTGCAACACCTGACAGAATCAAGATGTACTTTAGCTGTCGGTGGAAGGAATTTAGGAGACTATCGCACAATGCAAGAATATATGCTTAAACAAAATAACTTTTCATACATACCCAGCCGCTCATATTTGTGTAGAAGAGAAACCTGCAGAAAAATAAATACAGTAATTACATTTTGAGTTTAATAAATGCATGGAGGTATAGTGATTTCTGCATTTTAATTCTATTTAAAATATATTCATAGCACTGCTAGCTTCAAGTATTTTTAATAAATAATCCTCAGGGTTATTCAGAGAGCGTGAAAAGCAGGAGAATGACTGGAGAATGACTGGAGAATGAAAAATTCTAGGTCAAAAAAGCCAAACCAGAAAAATTTTCCCTTTCATCTCACTTTCCAAATCGGCTATTTTGACCTAGAATTTTTCATTCTCCAGTCATTCTCCTGCTTTTCACCACTCTCTGAATAACCCTGATAGTTTTATTTCAAATATACATGGAATATGACAGGAAGCCGTTTCTGCAACCTTCGATTTAAACTATGGTTTTGGGCCCACAATTCTATATTTTTGTTTAACCAAATAAGATCGGTGCCCTATAATAAAAGCTTTCAACATACACAGAATAGAAGGAAAACAGTAATCCAAGCAAAAAACACAATTATGAAACACAAAAAACACAACACCTAGGAAGAGTAAGGAGACTACTCCCACACTCCCCTAACTGGCAGGGACATGGTGCCAAAAATAATCGCAGAATTAGGTAAAACCCACAGACCACTGTCTTTATTAAAGGAAAATAAACAGAAATTACAAAAAACAACCACACACAAACTCTTAAAAGAAAGGTACATATGGGTCGAAAATGAACCTTCAAATAGGACACTTCCAGGGTGGCTTGATAGCACCTCTTTACACAGAGTGAAAATTCACAGAACCACAATACACCATTATACCAGGCCACACACATAGAAACCCATAAAGACCGTTGAGGTTGAAACGCGTTGAGTGCTCTCTTTATTTTAACAGTTTGTCTTTACTAAGATAGCGACCAGTAATATGAACTGACTGATTTGACTGGAATATGTTTCTAACTGATTAACCCTTTCACTGCTGAGGCATTTCACCGCTGTGTGCTGAGCTAATTTTTACCGCTTTCACTCATCATGTTTAAACGCGATTTGAAGCCATGTTTTATTATATGACCCAGACATAGACCCAGTTCTTTCCGTCAGACTTGGAAGATTCATACTATATCATTATTATATGTATACATCATGTCCGGACTGTATGTTATAACAAAAAATGCAATAAAATTTGAATTTTTGATCATCTGCAGCGTGTAAAATGTTTTTTTTTCAGCTTTTATCACATGAACATTTGCGGTTATATTTTATATGGGGTGCGCTTGTACAAAAATTAGAAATGGGGACTCGTTCCATTTTTGGGGGGAATTACGTGATTTTTTGCAAACGCACCCCATAGAAAAAAATCATTAGTGCAGCATCATTGTTCACATTATAATTGAAATGTGAACAATATTGCTGCATTAATAAAAACAGCACACAAAATAATAAACATGTTTTTCTTATACCTAGTCATGTTGGGTATGATTCGAAAGGCCATGCTCAGGCCTTTCGAATGACACCCTCCATGACCTGCTAGCTGCCCACTGGTTCAAAGGAACCCCCTATCTCCACCAGGGGATTTCCTTGGGAAATCCCCAGGCAGCTAGGGGTTCCCCGGCTATCTGACGTCATCACGCTATGCGCGATGATGTCAGGCAGCGAGGGGGGACCCGGGGTGGAGCCACCATCCAAGAGCCACCAGAGCTAGGCCGCACTTCGGCGCCGCAAGGTGCTGAAGTGTGACCCGGTGCCTAAGGGGTTAAAGCCAGGCACCGCTTAAAAGGGGAGACTCTCCCCTTTTAAGCAGTGCCTGGCTTGTGGCGCTGCTCCTTCCCGATCGGGAGGGAGAGGGATCCCCCTCCCAGGAGATCTCCGGCATTGCATTTACGTCAGGAGGGGCTTAACTTCAGCGTCTGAGGACGCTGATGTCAGACCGCCACGGGACCCGGAACAGAGAGGTGAGTATCTCCGCCGGGGCATCCGCAAAGCTGATGAGGTGTGGGGCACGTCCTCAGCATATAGCGGGAGTAAATGAGGACGTGTCCCACACGTCGTCAGAAGTGAAGGGGTTAATGAAATCTGCATGGCTGCCTATAATGAGATATGGTACTGTTGGTACCGGTGTAGTTTTTGCCTTTTATCAATATCTAGGCTGCATTTAGCTGTATGGGATTGTCCTAATTTATACTGGCTCTGTATAGGACCCACACTTTGCACACTTGTGTGCTTGTCTATATCTCTTTCCTTCGAGGTACACATATTAAGAATAGGATTGGACTTAACTCCCCATATACCTCCAACCTGTATCAAGCAAAGAGAAGGAGGTCTACCAATCCTAACAGACTCCTTTTTTTGCTTCAAAAGACTTTAAAAGGACTCTATTTTCCTTTGACCACTAGATGGCATCAGAATTCCGAATGCAAATTACTGTGAAGATTGATTCAATGTCTGGCCACTAGATGGCATAAACACGTTTAATTCACTCTTCAGATATTGAAAGGATATATCCTCAATTTTTATTTATTTATTTAAAGGATTTTACCAGGAAGGATACATTGAGATTTCTCTCGTTTTCAAGTATGTCCTGGGTGGTGAGTATGTACCGTTAGGTGTCTTGCCCATTTATACAATGGTATGTTTGTACAGAGGATTTCCTCTGAATTTTTGCACTATAAGCTACACTAATATTATTGTGCCCTAATGGAGTTTTCCCTGTGTTTGTTTGTTGAAATATTGGATGTCTAAAAGGTTGCAGATACCCCACACTCCCCCGTTTGGCTCACATACACTCCTTTGTGAATATATGCAGCAAATTTTCTGTGTCAGAGCAGTGGCTCAGTTGGTGAAAGTGCCTTTCACGAAACAGGCAGTTTCAAGTTCAAATCTCTGCTGGTCCTTTGATTATTTTTTGTTTGTTTGTTTAAACATCTACCTGCAAGCACAATCATAATAATATTTTTATAATGCAGCTATTACTATTGTATTATTAATAGTAGCAGCGTTATAATAATAATATTATGGGTCTAATTTCAATGCTACTATAGGGTTTGTTGACGATCAGATGATCTCCTACTTATTCCTGACTGCTCCTAATTAATGTTACTTGAATCCATATCCCCCTTTTTACGATCCATAATGATTAAGTATTGCTGCTGCCACGCCTGTATTCCTGTCTCTTGCTCCCAGGGCCGGCCTGTCCATGGAGCACTGTGGAGCACCCGCTCCAGGCAGCCCTTTGTCAGGAGCGGCATTTTGCCGCCATGTCAAAGACCGCGGCACTCTGGACCTCTACGTGGCTCGGCCAGTGCCCCCCCGCCGGTGCGCCCCCCCTCAGTTTCTGCTGCTGCTGCAATGAGGGGCTACACAAAACCTGTGACCAGCGCACTTCTGGCGCGCGTGTACGACATCACTGGAAGTGCGCCGGTCAGCACGTTTTGGGCGGTCCCCTCGTGCCTGAACACCGGCGCCTGCCTGTCCAGCATGCCACCGATCGACTCTCCGGCATCCTCTGAGTGGGCCGTGCAGCTCAGGGGCCATCTGTCACGGAATGGCCCAGCACCCTCAGCCAGGGGCGGTGCACAGTGACAGTGGTGGCTTTGGACACTTGGGTGTGGTGGCACGCACCTAGTTTTATAAGTACTTTTATTTAGATGTGATTGTGTGGTGTAATAAAGTGTCCCCTGTTGGTATTGTGAAATGTAATTCCCTTTGTCTGCCACGCCCGCCGCCATTTTCTGATCGCCTCGTGGTTCAGATCAGAATATTCGGATCTTAAAATGGCCGAATCGGCAACTCCCCGATTCGTATTGGCCAATACGAATCGGGGCCAGGGTGCCTCCTGCCAGCGAGGGCCAATGGGACTTGTGTGGGCGGGCAGGGATCCCCATTGTATTCCTAATTGTGTAAAGTGATAAATGTATGTGATGTGAAAAATAAACTCAGATTTTCCAGTGCATTCAGCCTCGCCTGATGTCCTTTACTCTCCGCCGCATATACTGTCTGAGCATCCCGCGCGGTCTCAGGGTGCGGTGTCCAGATTTAAGATCAGAACGGACTTAAGATCAGAACGGACTTAAGATCAGAACGGACTTAAGATCAGAACGGACTTAGGATCAGAACGGACTTAAGATCAGAACGGACTTAAGATCAGAACGGACTTAAGATCCGAACCGAAGGCGCGGCCGCGTACCGCGCTTCGGTATACCGAGTGAGCGGTGATCAGATCCGAAGATTCAGCCGCTCCCGTAAGATCCGAAGATTCATCCGTTTAAAGATCCGAATATTCCTCCACATAAGATCCGAATATTCCTCCGCGGCAGATCCGATCCCCATATTCGCACGGCCGCCCGCAGACGCACTCCACACCCACAAGGTCAGTGAACCAGCTGCTCGGGACGCTGAGTGCCGTATGGCTCAGTGGTCGGGCTGGTTCTAGGCAGGGGTCCCCTCCACCGCCCGCTAACCCTTCCCCAGGGTCACGCCAGGCCGCACGAGACGCCGAGTGCGCGTCACTCGGTAGTCGCGGCCAGCGGTAAGCGACGGGGGTCACGCAGATAGAGCACACCCGCAGGCGGAACAACATCTCCATTCCGTCATACTGGTGGCAGCGGTGGGATCGCTCTCTGCAGACCCCTAGGAGACTTACGCCATGGCGGTGTACACCCCCTACAACCGGGACACCCTGCGTGGGATGTTGGAGAACCGGGGAGGAACGCCGGGTAACAAAAAGAGGAAGACCCTGATCAGGGAACTGACTAGGATGGATCAGGACGAGGCGATGATGCCCGTCCCCAGCCCTGTCCGCGCAGAGGTGGAGGAAGATGCTGGCCTCAGGGAGTTGCGGCGTCGGATTGCCCTGCTCGGTGATGCCCCGGCGGAGGGGGCCAGATATCAAGTGATTCGGGAGTTCTACCGGGAAGTTGAGCAGGAGAAGGAACGCCAGCACGAGCTGCGGTTGGCAGAGCTCCGCGGAGCAGAGACTGATTATGTTGACCCCGAACCCTACCCTGTGGAACCCTGGGTCGAGGCTCACAGCTCGACTGGAGCTTCACCTGGGGAATCTGCAAACCCCAGTGACTACGCTTGCGGGACTCTCAGCTTGCCTGGAGCCTGTACTGAGGACGTCACTTATCCCCGCGACCCTCGGATGAAGACTCACAGCCCGCCTGGAGCTGCATCTGAGGACGCCCCATTCCCCGTTGAGGAGCGGTGCTCCTGCGCTGGCACCTACGCCGACATGAGGGTCGTGCTGGCAAGAGAGCTGCAGGAGGGCCTGGAGCAGGACCAGAGGTCCACAGAGGAGCTGTGGTACGAGGCCCTGGACCATGAGCGGGACTGCCATGGGGTGTACATTCCCTCCGACGCTGTCGTCCATCGAGTGCAGTACGATGTGCGAGCAGCGTTCCTGCAGGGGCAGGCCCCAGAGGAGTGGGAGGCCGAGCTCCGGAGCCTGGTGCAGGAGGAGATCGCACTGGACGCCGAGTACCGCGCGCTCCGGTGGCTAACCGCCGCTCCGACAGTGCGCCCTATTGGAGGCAGTTCCACTCCAGGGCCTCGCTACGGAGGTACGGGGCTGCTCTACGAGGGCATGGCCGCCGACCCCGAGTTTGGAGAGGAGACCGAGGAGCGGATGGAAGACATCCTGGAGCGACGGGAACTGGAGATCCCGTCAGACAGCAGGGACTCGGTGTTCGAGGAGCTGGAGTCCCTAGCAGAGCGAGAGTGGGAGCTCGAGGTGGCTTATCGGAGGACTGTTGGACGGCGTTCCGCAGTCGAGCCTGAGCTCCCCGTGGTGGGACGGGTCGGCGGAGGAAGTCGACAGTCCCCAGGTTTGGGACCTATGGGAGGCCGAGGCGGACCCATGGGTGCCCGTGGGGGTTTCGATTGAGGAAGATACCCCCTGTACCCCGCAAGAGGACAGGGTGGCCGAGGCCACGGGTCCAGCGGGGGAGGAGACGGATGGTTCCCCCGGGATGGGTTGTGCGCAACCATTGTTTGCCCCGGGGGGTGAAGTGACCATCCTTCCCCAAGGAGATCTCCAACCAGCGGAAGAGCTGGCTACGGGGCAGAGTGCCGCTGGCCTCTGCCCACTACCCAACGTCTGCCAGGAGGAGCAGACGGATGGTTCCCCCGGGATGGGTTGTGCGCAACCATTGTTTGCCCCGGGGGGTGAAGTGACCATCCTTCCCCAAGGAGATCTCCAACCAGCGGAAGAGCTGGCTACGGGGCAGAGTGCTGCTGGCCTCTGCCCACTACTCAATGTCTGCCAGGAGGAGCAGACGGATGGTTCCCCCGGGATGGGTTGCGCGCAACCACTGATTGCCCCGGGGGGTGAAGAGACCACCCCGCCACAAGGAGATTGCCAACCAGCGGAAGAGCTGGCCACGGGGCAGAGCGTCGCTGGCCTCTGCCCCCTGCTGACAGTCTGCCAGGTGGAGCAGACAGATGGTTCCCCCGGGATGGGTTGTGCCCAACCATTGTTGGCCCCGGGGGGTGAAGCAACCATCCTCCCGCAAGGAGATCCTCGCGCAGCTGAAGAGCTGGCCACGGGGCAGAGCGCCGCTGGCCTCTGCCCACCACCCACAGTCTGCCAGCGGAGCAGGCAGATGGTTTCCCCGGGCTGGGTTGTGCGCAGCCAGTGACGGTCCCGGGGGGAAAAGAAACTATCCTTTTGCCAGAAGATCCCCACCCAGCGGAAGAGCTGGCACCAGGGCAGAGCGCCGCGGGCCTCTGCCCGTTTCTGTCAACTTGCCTCGAGGGGCGGAGCGAGGATGACCCCGTGCGACCGCGGTTGCATCCCCTGGTCCCCCTCGTCGGCCACCAGGAAGAGCAGCCAGGTCTGGCTCGAGGTGCTCCTTCAGTTGCCGTGTCCGTACCTGGCCATCCAGTGGAGGAGCTGGCAACGGGGCAGAGCGCCGCTGGCCTCTGCCCATTTTTGCAACCCTTGGGCTCGGGGGCCTCACGCAGACACGGTTCTGTTCCACGGCTGACTTGGGCACCTGGGGCGCGTGCAGTTGGCACCCGGGTTCCCCAGGTGAGCGACAACCCTGGGGGGACACAGGGGGTACTCCGGCCCGGATGTATGTACCTTTGCCCAGCGGGGGTCACCCTGAGGACGTGGGGGCCCGACCAAGCTGGCACGGCCGCAAGGCCAAATGGAGAGGCCTGGTGACTCGGCCTCCCCAGACGGACTATGGGCCTGGGAGCGCCGACTTCCCCGGTATGACCCGGTGGGGTCAGACCAGGTGCGTCGAACTGGGGGAGGGGGAGGAGTGTCACGGAATGGCCCAGCACCCTCAGCCAGGGGCGGTGCACAGTGACAGTGGTGGCTTTGGACACTTGGGTGTGGTGGCACGCACCTAGTTTTATAAGTACTTTTATTTAGATGTGATTGTGTGGTGTAATAAAGTGTCCCCTGTTGGTATTGTGAAATGTAATTCCCTTTGTCTGCCACGCCCGCCGCCATTTTCTGATCGCCTCGTGGTTCAGATCAGAATATTCGGATCTTAAAATGGCCGAATCGGCAACTCCCCGATTCGTATTGGCCAATACGAATCGGGGCCAGGGTGCCTCCTGCCAGCGAGGGCCAATGGGACTTGTGTGGGCGGGCAGGGATCCCCATTGTATTCCTAATTGTGTAAAGTGATAAATGTATGTGATGTGAAAAATAAACTCAGATTTTCCAGTGCATTCAGCCTCGCCTGATGTCCTTTACTCTCCGCCGCATATACTGTCTGAGCATCCCGCGCGGTCTCAGGGTGCGGTGTCCAGATTTAAGATCAGAACGGATTTAAGATCAGAACGGACTTAAGATCAGAACGGACTTAAGATCAGAACGGACTTAGGATCAGAACGGACTTAAGATCAGAACGGACTTAAGATCCGAACCGAAGGCGCGGCCGCGTACCGCGCTTCGGTATACCGAGTGAGCGGTGATCAGATCCGAAGATTCAGCCGCTCCCGTAAGATCCGAAGATTCATCCGTTTAAAGATCCGAATATTCCTCCACATAAGATCCGAATATTCCTCCGCGGCAGATCCGATCCCCATATTCGCACGGCCGCCCGCAGACGCACTCCACACCCACAAGGTCAGTGAACCAGCTGCTCGGGACGCTGAGTGCCGTATGGCTCAGTGGTCGGGCTGGTTCTAGGCAGGGGTCCCCTCCACCGCCCGCTAACCCTTCCCCAGGGTCACGCCAGGCCGCACGAGACGCCGAGTGCGCGTCACTCGGTAGTCGGGCCAGCGGTAAGCGACGGGGGTCACGCAGATAGAGCACACCCGCAGGCGGAACAACATCGCCATTCCGTCATACCATCGACCTGCGGATGCTGGACATTGCATCCTTCGGTGAGAGGGGACAGTGTGTTTGTGGGTGCTGTGTCTACCCCTGCCTGTCAATGATCTCCCCCTGCCTGTCCATGATCTCCCCCCTGACTGTCCATGATCTCCCCCTGCCTGTCCATGATCTACCCCTGCCTGTCCATGATCTCCCCCTGCCTGTCTTCTCTCCCCCTGCCTGTCCATGATCTCCCCCTGCCTGTCCATGATCTCCCCCTGCCTGTCTTCTCTCCCCCTGCCTGTCCATGATCTCCCCCTGACTGTCCATGATCTCCCCCTGCCTGTCTTCTCTCCCCGCCTGTTCTCCCCCGCCTGTGCTGTCTCCCCCACCTGTCCTGTCTTCCCCTGCCTGTCCTGTCTCCTCCCTGCCTGTCCTGTCTACCCCACCCGTCCTGTGTCCCCCTGCCTGTCCTGTCTCCCCCGCCTGTCCTGTCCCCCGCTTATCCTGTCCCCCACCTGTCCTGTCCCCCTTGCCTGTCATGTCCTGTCCCCCCAACCTGTCCTGTCCCCCTGCCTGTCCTGTCTCCCCTTGCCTGTCTTGTCCCCCCATTTGTCCTGTCCCCCACCTGTCCTGTCCCCCCTGCCTATCCTGTCCCCCCGCCTGTCCTGTACCCCCCACCTGTCCTGTCTCCCAGGGGTCAAGTCCTTGGAAAAAAGGGAGGGAACTCACCCACGAATTCCACAACCCCTATTACCTGAAGAAAAAATATATATATCATGAGTATAGCAGTACGTGGTGATACCATTTTTATTGGGTTAACATTACATTTAAAAGACAAGCTTTCAAGAGTGTAACGCTCCTCTTCAGGTCTGGAAACTATACTGATCAGTGAAAGGTATCACTAAACATACAGGTATACTCGTGATTTTGACAACTGGACTAACACGCTATATATATAATATATATATCACATATCACATATATATATATATATATAAATCTAGGCACAGACCCCCCAGAATTATATACACAGGCACAGACCCCCCAGAATTACATACACAGGCACTGGACCCCCAGAATAACACACAGCACTGAGCCCCAAGAATAATATACCCAGCACTGGACCCCCAGAATAATTTACACAGCACTGGACCCCCATAATAATATACCCAGCACTGGACCCCCAGAATAATATACCCAGCACTGGACCCCCAGAATAACACACAGCACTGAGCCCCAAGAATAATATACCCAGCACTGGACCCCCAGAATAATTTACACAGCACTGGACCCCCAGAATAATATACCCAGCACTGGACCCCCAGAATAATATACCCGGCACTGGACCCCCAGAATAATATACCCAGCAATTGACCCCCAGAATAATATGCACAGCACTGAGACCCAGAATAATATGCACATCACTGGACCCCCAAAATAATATACACAGCACTGGTTATATGGGTATATATTGCCCCAGCTCATATGGGTATTATTGCCCCCAGTTCACATGGATAGTATTGCCCCCAGTTCACATGGATATAATTTCCCCCGTTCACATGGATATTATTGCCCCCAGCTCATATGGGTATATATTGCCCCCAGCTCATATGGATATTATTGTCCCCAGTTCTCATGGATATAAATTTCCCCCAGTTCACATGGTTACAATTGCCCCCAGTTCACATGGATATTATTGCCCCAGTTCACATGGATATAGTTGCCCCCAGTTCACATGGATATAGTTGCCCCAGTTCACATGGATATTATTGCCCCCAGTTCACATGGATATAATTGCCCCCAGCTCACACATGGAATTGTTTTGCCCGCAGATCACATGGATATTATTGCCCCCAGCTCACACATGGAATTGTTTTGCCTCAGTTCACATGGATATGATTGCCCCCAGCTCACACATGGAATTTTTTAGCCCCCAGCAGCTCACCTCTCCTCTTGGTGTGAGTCCGAAACAATTGAGCTGGCCGTCGCCTCACATTGCCGGCGGCTGCGTGTTTTTCCTGCTACGAACGGCCACTGGCAGGAAGTGAAGCCGCTCGCCTGGGATAGATGAAACAGCCAGCCGCGATCTCACGAGATCGCGGCTGGCTCTTAGATCCCAGGTGAGCAGCTGCACTTCCTGCCAGCGGCCGTTCGTAGCAGGAAAGCATGCTGCCGCCGGCAATGTGCGGCGGCTGCCAGCTCAATCGTTTCAGGCTCGGGCCACAGCAGGAACCAGCGTTCCCGCAGCGTTCCCGCAGCGTTCCCGCTGTGGGAGAAGTGCGAGAATGCCGTTCGCGCGCGTTCCCGCAGGACTCAAGCCCTGCTGTCTCCCCCGCCTGTCCTGTCTCCCCCCGCCCGTCCTGTCCCCCTGCCTGTCCTGTCCCCCGCCTGTCCTGTCTCTGTCTTGTCCCCCTGCCTGTCCTGTCTCCCGCACCTGTCCTGTCTCCCCCACCTGTCCTGTCCTGTCTCCCCCTGCCTGTCCTGTCCCCATGCCTGTCCTGTCCCCCACCTGTCCTGTCTCTGTCCTGTCCCCCCACCTGTCCTGTCTCCCCCCTTCCGTCCTGTCTCTCCCCGCCTGTCCTTTCTCCCCCCACCTGTCCTGTCTTCCCCCTGCCGGTCCTGTCTCCCCCCCACCTGTCCTGTCCTGTCTCCCCCACCTGTCCTGTCTCTGCCCTGTCTGTCCTGTCTCCCCCTGTCTGTCCTGTCTCCCCCTTCCTGACCTGTCCCCCGCCTGTCCTGTCCCCCACCTGTCTTGTCCCCCCGCCTGTCCTGTCTCCCCATCTGTCCTTTCCTGTTTCCCCCCACCTGTCCTGTCTCCGCCCTATCTGTCTTGTCCTGTCTCCCCCTGTCTGTCTTGTCTTCCCCTGCCTGTCCTGTCTCCCCCTGCCTGTGCTGTCTCCCCCGCCTGTCCTGTCTCCCCCCTGAGGGTTCTGTCTCCCCTCTTCTGTCCATTCCGTGACATTTCTCCCCCCCCAATAAAGTCCGACGGACACGTTTGGACCCACACGGGTCGACTCAGGGAAGTCGGAGCAGTCTCTGTGGCCCATAGTCTGTGGGTAGGAGGCGAGCCACCAGGTTTCTCCACTTGTCCTTGTAAACTAACCTGCTGTCCGAGGGGTGCTCCAGGCCCCAGCGCCGGGCGCCCCGTTGGAGCAGTTGGTGGCAGGTATCCCCTCCTGGGGAAGGGTTCTGTCGTCGGGGAGGGGTACCGCCTGTACCACCTCCGGGGGTATCACGCACCCGGGAAAAACACGGGCCACTTGCACGCGTCCCGAGCGCTCTGGTCAGCTGCTGGAAAAAGTAGTGGCTGTAGGAGGCCTCCGGGCCAAAGGGTTGGAACAGTGGGCAGAGTTGACAATGGCTCTGCCCCGTAGCCAGCGCTTCTGCTGGAGAAGGGTCTCTGAGTGGGAGGATGGCTTCCTCCCTCTCCAGGGGGATCAAAGGTTGCGGGCAAACCAGCCCGGGGGGAACATCTGTCTGCTCCTCATGGCAGACTGTGGAGAGTGGGCAGAGGCCAGCGGCGCTCTGCCCCGTGGCCAGCTCTTCTGCTGGGTAGGGGTCTCCTTGTGGGAGGAGGGCATCCTCCATAATGAAGGAGGTCAGGGGCTGTGTGGAAATAAGCCCAGGGGGATCCTCAGGGGGATCCGGGGAAACAAGCAAGGGCTGCGGGCAAAGCAGCCCGGGTAGATCATCCATCTGCGCCTCGGGGCAGGCTGTAGAGGGTGGGCAGAGGCCAGCGGCGCTCTGTCCGGCTGCCAGTATTTCCATTGGGGAAATTGCCACTGGCGCCGGGTCTTCTCGGGGGAGCATGGGGTCCTCCATCTCCAGGGAAATCAAGGGCTGGGGAAAGACAAGCCCGGGGGGAACATCTGTCTGCTCCTCGTGGCAGAATGGGGGAGGTGGGCAGAGGCCAGCGGCGCTCTGCCCCATTGCCAGCGCTTCTGCTGGGTACGCGACGGGGAACCCTATCTCAGGCTCCAATTCCTCCGCCGACCAGTCCCAGGCCATGGGACTTGAGCCTAACTGTGGGGCTCCGTTAAACAGTTGCTTGTAGGCCTTCTCAAGCTCACATTCCTGTCGGGCCAGTAGCTCCAGTTCATCGAGGTCCACCTCGTCCCAGTCGGCTGGGCCCTCCATCCGAAGATCCATGATCTGATCCAGACGCCACTCCGTATCTTCTCCAAACTCAGGGTTGTTGGCCATCCTCTCATACATTGGCCCTGTGCCGCCATAGTCGAGGCCTACGGTGGGCATGGCGTGGGTTGTGCTGGGCATCAGTGGGACCATCAGCCACTGGAAGGCCCGGTAGCTGGCATCCAGTGCAATCTCTCGTTGCACCAAGTGGTGGAGCTCTGCCTCCCACCCCTCTGAGGGTCGTCCTTCCAGGAATTCCTCTCGGGCCCTATCCTGCACCTGGTAGATGGCCGATTCGGAGGGGATCTCGGTACCTTGGTGGTACTGTCCATGTACCAGGGCCTCGTACCAGAGGCCTCGGCAGATCTCATCCCGCCGTTCGAACTCCAGGCGGTCTGTTGCGGATCCTGGATAGAGATCGCTGCTCTCCTGCAGTCTTCTCTGGAACTCCGCTTTTGCCTTCTTAATGGTGCAGATATCATCGTCGAACCAGTCACTGGGGGGTGTAGCTTCCTTGACGGAAATTCCAGGCAAGCTGTAAATCTTCTCCCAAGTATCGCTGGGGAGTGCGGGTTCCTCCCATGAAGCTCCAGACAAGCTGTAAGTCCACATCAAAGGATCGCTGGGGGGTGTAGAGTCCCTGGACGAAGCTCCAGGCGGGCTGTCAACCTCAACCCGGGGCTCTACGGGGTAGGTTTCAGGGGCGGGGTATTCTGTCCATGTCGCTTGGAGCTCGGCCAACCGCTGCTGGTGTTGGCGCTCCTTTTCTCGCTCCTCACCTTCTTGGAGGTCCGTCATGAGTTGTACAACTGCGGCTTCGGAGGGGGTGGTGCCGCGTATCTCTAATATTGCTCGAGCTTTCTTTCGGAGGGGATCTTCAGTGGCTGGAGTCGGGGTTGGGGTTCTCCTCATTCGCTGGTCCATCCTTGTAAGCTCCTTGACCAGGGCTTTCTTGTTTTTGGTGCCGGCGATTCCTCCACGGCACTCTAGCAGGTCTTGAAGGGTGCTTCTTTTGCAAGTTGCGTAGTCTGCCATGCTGTGTGTTTTCTGGGGGTTCAGAGAGCTATCCCACCGCTGCCACCAGTGTGACGGAATGGGGTGTCCGCCTGCGGTCCTGCTCCTATCTGACCCCCTAGATGGCGTCCGGCCCGACTACTGAGTGGCTCGGCACTCGGCGTCTCGAGCAGCCGGATTTACTGACCTCTTGTTGGTGTGGAGGTGGCTGCTGGGCTGACTTGAGGCTCCATTTCCTGGGATAGATGGGATGTAGAAGGCCGCTGAGTGCCTTCTAGGTGCAATGTGATATGCCCTGCAATAACTCACCAGACGAAGGCTGTATGACTTTAAAACAGGAACTGATTTATGAAGGGTTTGGACAGATGCTTTTATACACTCAACACAACGACATGTCCAGACTTTAATGCCCTCAGACATGTCCAGACTTGAATGAGACAATCGGATTTGCATACAATTGAATTTCAACACAGCCTAGCAACCAAGGGAAAATATATACATTTAAATGCATCACATTCCAATAAAAACCCCACCAGTAAAACCACATCTAGATATGAAATAAAATGTCCATATGTTCAAACACAGAACCGAAGGGAAAACAGGAAAAAGGGTCTTTAAAAAGGGTTCAGTCTTTTAGTCCTGTGGCTCGCTGAACAGAGCCTCCATGTCCGTTCCGTGACAGGGGTGATACCATTTTTATTGTGTTAACATTACATTTAAAAGACAAGCTTTCAAGAGTGTAACGCTCCTCTTCAGGTCTGGAAACTATACTGATCAGTGAAAGGTATCATTACGTACAGGTATACTCGTGATTTTGGCAACTGGACTAACACAATATATATATATTATATATATATATATCACATATATATATATATATATATACAGTCAGGTCCAGAAATATTGGGACATCGACACACTTCTAACATCTTTGGCTCTATACACCACCACAATGGAGTTGGAATGAAACAAACACAATGTGCTTTAACTGCAGACTGTCAGCTTTAATTTGAGGGTATGTACATCCAACTCAGGTGAACGGTGTAAGACTTACAGCAGTTTGCAGATGTGCCTCCCACTTGTTAAGGGACCAAAAGTAATGGAACAATTGGCTTCTCAGCTGTTCCATGGCCAGGTGTGGGATATTCACTCATTACCACAATTACAATGTGCAGATAAAAGGCCCAGAGTTCATTTCAAGTGTGCTATTTGCATTTGGAATCTGTTGCTGTCAACTCTCAAGATGAGATCCAAAGAGCTATCACTATCAGTGAAGCAAGCCATCAATAGGCTGAAGAAACAAAACAAACCCATCAGAGAGATAGCAAGAACATTAGGCGTGGCCAAAACAACTGTTTGGAACATTCTCAAAGAGAAGGAACGCACCGGTGAGGTCAGCAACACCAAAAGACCCGGGAGACCACGGAAAACAACTGTGGTGGATGACCGAAGAATTCTTTCCCTGGTGAAGAAAACACCCTTCACAACAGTTGGCCAGATCAAGAACACTCTCCAGGAGGTAGGTGTATGTGTGTCAAAGTCAACAATCAAGAGAAGACTTCACCAGAGTGAATACCAAAGGTTCACCACAAGATGTAAACCATTGGTGAGCCTCAAAAACAGGAAGGCCAGATTAGATTTTGCTAAACAACACCTAACAAAGCCTTCACAGTTCTGGAACAAGATCCTATGGACAGATGAGACCAAGATCAACTTGTACCAGAGTGATGGGAAGAGAAGAGTATGGAGAAGGAAAGGAACTGCTCATGATCCTAAGCATACCACTTCATCAGTGAAGCATGGTGGTGGTAGTGTCATGGCGTGGGCATGTATGGCTGCCAATGGAACTGGTTCTCTTTTATTTATTGATGATGTGACTGCTGACAAAAGCAGCAGGATGAATTCTGAAGTGTTCCGGGCAATATTATCTGCTCACATTCAGCCAAATGCTGCAGAACGCATTGGACGGCGCTTCACAGTGCAGATGGACAATGACCCAAAGCATACTGCAAAAGCAACCAAAGAGTTTTTGAAGGGACAGAAGTGGAATGTTATGCAATGGCCAAGTCAATCACCTGACCTGAATCCCATTGAGCATGCATTTCACTTGCTGAAGACAAAACTGAAGGGAAAATGCCCCAAGAACAAGCAGGAACTGAAGACAGTTGCAGTAGAGGCCTGGCAGAGCATCACCAGGGAGGAAACCCAGCGTCTGGTGATGATGTCTATGCGTTCCAGACTTCAGGCTGTGATTGACTGCAAAGGATTTACAACCAAGTATTAAGAAGGGAAAGTTTGATTTATGATTATTATTCTGTCCCATTATTTTTGGTCCCTTAACAAGTGGGAGGCACATCTGCAAACTGCTGTAAATCCTACACCATTCACCTGAGTTGGATGTACATACCCTCAAATTAAAGCTGACCGTCTGCAGTTAAAGCACATTGTGTTTGTTTCATTCCAACTCCATTGTGGTGGTGTATAGAGCTAAAGATGTTAGAATTGTGTCGATGTCCCAATATTTCTGGACCTGACTGTATATATATATATATATATCCAGGCACAGACCCCCCAGAATTATATACATAGGCGCTGACCCCCCAGAATTATATACATAGGCACTGGACCCCCAGAATTATATACCCAGCACTGGAGCCCCAGAATAACATACACAGCACTGAGCCCCAAGAATAATATGCACAGCACTGGACCCCCAGAATAACATACACAGCACTGAGCCCCCAAAATAATATACCCAGCACTGGACCCCCAGAATAATTTACACAGCGCTGGACCCCCAGAATAATATACCTGGCACTGGACCCCCAGAATAATATGCACAGCACTGAGCCCACAGAATATTATGCACAGCACTGGACCCCCAAAATAATATACACAGCACTGAGCCCCAGAATAATATACCCAGCACTGGTTATTTGGATATATTTGCCCCAGCTCACATGGATATATTTGCCCCAGCTCATATGGGTTTATATTGCCTCCAGCTCACATGGATATAATTGCCCCCTGTTCACATGGATATTATTGCCCCCAGCTCATATGGATATTATTGCCCCCAGTTCACATGGATATAATTGCCCCAGTTCAAATGGATATTATTGCCCCCAGCTCACATGGATATTATTGCCCCCAGTTCACATGGATATAATTGCCCCCAGCTCACATGGATATTATTGCCCCCAGCTCATATGGGTATATATTTCCCCCAGTTCACATGGATATTATTGCCCCCAGCTCACATGGATATTATTGCCCCCAGTTCACATGGATATTATTGATCCAGTTCACATGGATATAATTGCCCCAGCTCACACATCTAATTGTTTTGCCCCCAGTTCACATGGATATTATTGCCCCCAGCTCACACATGGAATTTTTTTGCCCCCAGCAGCTCACCTCTCCTCTGGGTGTGGGTCCGAAACGATTGAGCTGGCAGCCGCCGCACATTGCTGGCGGCCACGTGTTTTTCCTGCTACGAACGGCCGCTGACAGGAAGTGAGGCTGCTCGCCTGGGATCAATGAAACAGCCAGCCGCGATCTCGCGAGATCGCGGCTGGCTGTTAGATCCCAGGCGAGTGGCTGCACTTCCTGCCAGCGGCCGTTCGTAGCAGGAAAGCACGCGGCCGCCGGCAATGTGCGGCGGCTGCCAGCTCAATCGTTTCAGGCTCGGGCCACAGCGGAAACCTGCGTTCCCGCTGTGGGAGAACTGCGGGAACGCTGTTCCTGCGCATTCCTGCAGGACTCAAGCCCTGCTGTCTCCCCCGCCTGTTCTGTCTACCCCCGCCTGTCCTGTCTCCCCCACCTGTCCTGTCCTGCCTCCCCCCACCTGTCCTGTCCTGTCTCCCCCATCTGTCCTGTCCCCCCGCCTGTCCTGTCCCCCACCTGTCCTGTCTCCCCCCACCTGTCCTGTCTCCCCCGACTGTCCTGTCTCCCCCTCCTGTCCTATCTCTCCCCTGCCTGTCCTGTCCCCCTGTCTGTCCTGTCCCCCGCCTGTCCTGTCTCCCCCTGCCTGTCCTGTCTTCCCCCTGCCAGTCCTGTCTCCCCCTGTCTGTCTCCCCCTGTCTGTCCTGTCTCCTCCTACCTGTCCTGTATCCCCCTCCTGTTCTGTCCCCCACCCGTTCTGTCCCCCCACCTGTTCTGTCTCCCCCGCCTGTCCTGTCCCCCACCTGTTCTGTCTCCCCCACCTGTCCTCTCTCCCCTGCCTGTCCTGTCTCCCCCCACCTGTCCTTTCCTGTCTCCCCACCTGTCCTGTCTCCGCCCTGTCTGTCCTGTCCCCCTGTCTGTCCTGTCTCCCCCTGCCTGTCCTGTCTCCCTGCCTGTCCTGTCCCCACCACCTGTCCTGTCTCCCCCACCTGTCCTGTCTCCCCCGCCTGTCCTGTCCCCCCACCTGTCCTGTCCCCACACCTGTCCTGCCCTGTCTCTGCCCCATCTGTCCTGTCTCCGCCCTTTCTGTCCTGTCTTCCCCTGTCTGTCTCCCCCCTGCCCATCCTTTCTGTCTCCCCCTTGTCTGTCCTGTCTGGCCGTCTGTCTCCCTGCCTGTCCTGTCTGTAAGAGCCATCTCCTGGCCAGCCGCATGTGTGTGGATGCAGTCAGCAGTCAGTCACTGTACCGGCACTCCAACTGAGCAGGCCCACGGAGGAGCAGCTTTTGCTCGTCCCTCCTGGCTTCTTCTGACTGACCGCAGCACCAGCCTTCCCCAGGACAAGACCAGCTGACTGGACAAGGTACTGTATCTGGGGTCTGTCTGGGTATACATGTATCTGGGGTCTGTGTATTTATATAGAGAATGAGGCTGTATGTAGTAATACACAGGATACATATATACAGCCTCATTCTCTATATAAATACACAAGGAACATGGAGAATGAGGCTGTGTATATGTAGTATATGTGGCGCTCTGTGATACGCTCATACACACTGCACATTACTGTGAGTTTTATTGCTGTGGAGCTATGTGATACACTCATACACAACACACATTACTGGGAGTTTTATTGCTGTGGATCTCTGTGATACACTAATACACACCACACATTACTGTGAGCTTTATTGCTGTGGAGCTCTGATACGCTCATACATGTGTTGTTTTTCTGGGGGGGGGCCAGCATTTCATCCATCGCTCCAGGCAGCACAGTAGCTTGGGCCGGCCCTGCTTGCTCCTCCCACACCTTAGTATGTTTATAATATGACATTCCACAATTCTAGTGGTCACCTCCATAACTCCATCCCACCCTACATATAAAAAAGACAGGCTAACCCATTCCAGTCACTCCATTACACTCTCCTCTGTTCTTACTTGTAGACATTAATGTAGCTTCAGCATACTTATGGGATTTCCGCCCACACCGTTGAGTCTTTCACTGCAGTTCCTATTACTATTCGTAAAGACTCAAAACTTCAAGAAGGCATAGAAGGAAAATTTATATTTCATCATCTTTCTCATTTCCTGAGAGTCGTCTGTTATTACAGTTTATCTTTCTCGTCTCAGAAAATATTGTTTACAGACTTTATATTGCTAAGACATGAAACAATTTGTGTGATTTTTGACCCACCTCCTTTAGCTCTTCAGACTCACGTAGAATTGATCACCACCTTTTCTTCCAGTACGCCAAACTTGTCCTGATGAAATATCTTTTATGTCTTCTTGCCTTGTTCAACCGTTACAAACATTGGCTGGTTCTTAATAAATACCTCCACTACAGCTAAAGAGGATATAGCATAGATTAAGAATTATATAAAGGGGGAGAGAGAAAATATCCGTGTGAGTGACGAGACGTTTCAGGATTCTTGGTGAAGTGAAAAGTGAAAGCACACTTTTATATGCTGCTTGAAGTTGCAAATTATTTAGCATAAATGCGTCATAAAGTTAAGCCCTTTAGAACCTGGTTGTATAATGTGGGTTGCTCTAAATAACAGGTTTACAGGCAGAGGGTCCTCTTGGGGCTGTAGGGGATGTTCCTAGCCTGCCTCACCAGAGTAGCAGGCTAGCAACATCCAATCAGAAATTAGAAAAGTTATAAATAAATATATTTATATATATATTTGTAAATATTGGCTCTGACCAGTGGGAATCTCCCTCTCTCTCCTCACTTGTGTTTTGGTGAGCGAGAGAGAGAGATCAGATTAGAGAGATTTAGAAATTTTAGGGAGATTTAGAGAAATTGAGGCAGATTTAGGGGGATTTAGGGGCATTAAGAGAGACTTAGGAGTTTACTGGGATACCCAAAAGGTTCTTTTCAGAACCATTTTTTTTTCTGGTGAAACCCAACCGTTCTTTCCAGAGCCATTAATCCGCTTATATATATAATTATAAAAATTTATTTTATATTATATATATAATGTCTGAGAGGGTGTACAGCGCCGAGGAGGCTTATGCTATTCTGGCGTCTGAGTCTGAAGACCCAGAGTTTGACCCTGCCAGGTGCTCAGAAACCTCGCTGGATACATCATCTACGCTAGCTGATGTATCTTCTAGTGATGTTTCTGATGCAGATCTGGGGCCACCTGCCAGCAGGAGACGCACTGCTAAAGTTGAGGAGTGGGTAGTGCCTCATCACCAGAGGCCAGATATCCCTCATTTCATGCAAATCCTGGCATCATTATTGATGTTGTAGGATTTACCCCCACACAGATGATATAGGGAGCCACATTGTTGCCCAAACAAATATGTATGCCCATCAGTATTGTGCTGCAAAGCCAGACTCCTATTTGGCAAAGCAGCAATGGACCCCCCTTGATGTGCCAGAATTTCTGAAATTCTGGGCACTAGCTATGCTGATGGGCATCATAAAGAAGAACTCGATCCGCTCCTACTGGAGCAGTAGCCCCATCTGCTCTACCCCCATTTACCCCCACTCAATGTCACGTATAAGGCATGAAAATATTCTTTGTTTCTTGTACCTCAGTGACAACAGCCTGTGCCCCCCTAGAAAGCATCCCCAGTTTGACAGGCTGTATAAAATCTGCCCCCTGATTACCCACTTCGCCGCCAGGTTTGCAGAGGCTTATACACCTGGAAGGAATATCTGTGTGGATGAATCCCTATGGAAATATAAGGGACGGCTGGGATTCAAGCAGTATATTCCTTCCAAGCGCTCCAGGTATGCAGTGAAGGTGTATAAGCTCTGTGACACCGAGGGTGGGTATACTCAGGCCTTCCGGGTATACGAGGGAAAGGATAGCAGCCTTGACCCTCATGGTTGCCCAGAACACCTGGGAACCAGTGGCAAGATTGTGTGAGACCTAATTTATCCCCTCATGACCAAAGGGTACCACTTGTATTTTGACAATTTTTATACAAGTGTCCCTTTGTTCAAGCTAATGTATTGCTTCAATACAGTTGCATGCGGTACTATTCACAAGAACCGTGTAGGTTTCCCAGCACAGCTTGTCCGTACCCGGCTAAAAAGGGGGGAGACCTCAGCTCTGTGCCAAGAGGTGCTGTTGGCAGTCAAGTACAGAGACAAGAAGGACGTACACCTTCTCACCACCATCCACTCTGAGAGGTCTGTGTTGGTCTCTGAACGTGGCAGAGCTGAGAGTGTAACGAAGCCGGTGTGCATCAAAGTCTATAACCGGCATATGGGTGGAGTTGATCTGGCAGATCAGCTGCTCCAGCCCTACCAGATTATGCAGAAGACAAGGACCTGGTACAAAAAGGTTGCAATTTACCTGATGCAAATTGCAACCCACAATGCCTTTTTGCTCTGCAAAAAGGCAAACCCCAGAGTGACACTGTCCTTTTTACAGTTCCAGCTCCAGGTAATTTCAGGGATTTTGTACCAAGATGTACCTGCTCCCCGGGTGGTGATGGGGGACAGTGTTGGGGTTACTCATTTTATTTGTAAAATCCCCCCTACTGAGGGCAAACAGAGACCCCAAAAAAGATGCAGGTGTGTTTCAAGAGTGGGCAACCTTTTACTGCCCAGAATGCACTGGACAACGTGGTCTGCGTCTTGGTGACTGTTTCAAGCAGTATCATACTCTGCGTGATCTGTAATTTCTTTTCCTTTCTATTTATTTTTAAAGTTTAGTTAGTTCAGTTTATTTTTTTTTTACTGCACCAGACTTTTACATTTTATTGCTCCATTTTTATGTTCTGAAATTGGTGCTGTATTTTCCAAAATCTTGGCAAACCTATGTATGGGGGTCATGGGTGTACTCAGGAGGATTTGCAGAAAACAACCTGGAGTGTTTTCATGCAGTAACCGACAACAGAGTCTCCTAAATCACAGTCCAAAAATAATGTGGGTGTAAAAATTAAAAATCAAAAAATTACCACCACACACCTTCTCTGTTTTTGGCTAAAACCGTTGCATACATGGCATCAAAACACTTCATATGCAATACCTTGGGGTGTCAACATTTCTAATATAAATACTTTTATGGCAATAATTCATTCTGGGGTATGCAGTAGACCCAAAACGAAAAATAGGCCTATCTGAAGAAATAATCTCAATTTAAACTCCAATGACAAAGTCATACAAATTGTAATTGGAACCTTCCCAAAATCCTGGCAAACCTATGCATGGGGGGCATGGGTGTACACACTCTGGGGGTCCGTCGTAGCGCTTTTACGTTGAGGCCTATATTGCGTTCTTTGCCACCTGCGTGGTGCGCACGTACTTCGTGTGTTGGTCTCTATTGATCACAAATCAAAGCTACGACAGATGTGAAACAGTCCGGCAACACGGACGTGATTACTGCGTTCGTCTGACACTAGCCTAAACTGTTGGATCCATGGCATCAAAACACTCCATTTACAATACTTTGGGGCGTCACCCTACCAAACATATGGTGTTCATGGCAATGGCGTTCATGGCAATAAAAAAAATTGGGGTATGTAAAAAGGCCCCCAAAAAGAAGATAGGCAAAGAAGATATGTCAAATTAGAAAAATTACAAGTCAGAAGATTGGCGTAACACCCCGAAAACAACACAACAAACCTATGCATGGGTGGTATCACGTTACTCAGAAGATGTTGCTGATCACATTTTGGGGTGTTTTTTGGCAGTAACCCATAACTGGATTTGACAATTTATGCCTAAAGTACAACAAAAAATGACTACCTGAAATTTTGACAAAGAACTAGTGCATGGAAAGTGTTAAAATACAACTATTTGAAGTACACTAGGGTGTGAACTTTCTAGAAATACAGGTGAAACTCGAAAAATTTGAATGTCGTGCAAAAGTTCATTTATTTCAGTAATGCAACTTAAAAGGTGAAACTAATATATGAGATAGTTCAAGCCGTGAGTTGTCATAATTGTGATGATTATGGCTTACAGCTCATGGAAACCCCAAATCCACAATCTCAGAAAATAAGGAGGGAAAGCCTCAAAAGGTAATTGCAAAAGAAGTTGGATGTTCCCAAGTGCTGTATCAAAGCACATTAAAAGAAAGTTATGTGGAAGGGAAAAGTGTGGAAGAAAAAGGTGCACAAGCAGCAGGGATGGCTGCAACCCGAAGAGGATTGTCAGGAAAAGGCCATTCAAAAGTGTTGGGGACTTTCACAAGGAGTGGACTGAGGCTGGAGTCAGTGCATTGAGGGCCACCACACACAGACGGATCCTGGACATGGGCTTCAAATGTCGTATTCCTCTTGTGAAGCCGCTCCTGAACAACAAACAACGTCAGAAGCGTCTTACCTGGGCTAAAGAAAAACAGATGTGGCATGGTAGCTTTAAACGCACATGTAAAGTTATGGTAGGGTACTGAGCGGTGAGTATCACCTCCAGCCAGCAGATGGCATGAGCCTGGTTGGGAGTGGAGGGTCCTGTACCAGAAAGTGTTAGGCTCTATGGTTAATCTCACTGGTGCATGAGGAGACTGTAAACACCTCATGCTATTACAAGAGTTTAAAGCATTGTTTTTTACTTCATACAGGCACACAGGTTAATAAACGGTCTGTAACTGAAGAACAGAGTGTACGTTTCTTGATTGCAAACGTGGAACATGTTTTGGTGAGCCAGCCAGGAGAAGTTTTCCAGGATAAAGTGGTGGAATTAACTTCTCAACGAACCTAGAATCACTGTATAATCTGCAGAAGAGGATTTGCAAGTTTCAAAATGGAGCTGGAGCAACTGCAAGAGAAAGCAAGTGCTGCTTTAAAACAGTTGCAGCAGAAACAGTTAGTGGATGCATGCAGATTCTTGAAATGCTATAAAGCAGATGATGAAACCGAAAAGATCAAAAGCAAGCGAGCTTTAATCCGTTTAGCAGAGAAAACCCTGGATGAGATTGAGGAAAATCAGGAGGAAGAAGAGGCAATGCAGTATGTCAAGGACCTTTTACTCTTCATAGAGTCGCTGCAAGGTGAAGATAGTGGTAGTAAGGAGACAGAACAGGAGTTCATTCAATTAACCCCTTAGTGACCGGGCGGTTTTACACAAATCCGTCCTTTAGTGACAGCTGCTGTTTTTACGTTTCTGCGCTGTTAGTGTTTAGGTCAAATTTTCCTCTTACTTGTTTATTCGACCCACACATATTATACACCCTTTTTCCCGCCATTAAATGGACTTTCTAGAAATACCATTATTTCCATCATATCCAATAATTTACTATAAAAAAATATGAAATATGATGAAAAAAATAGTAAAAACACACTTTTTCGTAATTTAATCCCCAAAATCTACAACCACCAATAAAGACCCCGGCTAAATAGTTTCAAAATTTTATCCCGAGAATAGAAATACCCAATTTTTACATGTTTTTGCCTTTTACCCTTTCACTGCTGAGCCAGTTCACCTATGTGCGCTGCGCTCATTCTGACCATTTTGTGCTAATTATTTTGAGATGACAGCCTAGGTCCTATTTAATTAAACCCCCCCCAGACAAAATAAATTTAAAAAAAAAACATTTTTTTTATTTTATTTAATTTTTTTATTATTATTATTATTATTTTTTTTAATTTTTCTTTAACCAAACCTGGTCATGTTTGGTACCATTGGAAAGGCCATGATCAGGCCTTTCAAATGATGTCAAATATGACCATCTAGCTGCATGGATCGGGAGATAAGGGGATCCTTAGGATCCTTAAGGGGTTAAAGAAATGAAAGATGAAAGAGCAGTACCTCCAAATGCAAAAGGCACAGGAAGAGTCCAGGAGAACCCTTGAGGAGGAAATAAAGAAGCTGCGTGCCAGATTAAAGACAACAGATACAGGATCAGAGAGTGCAAAACAGCAACCAGCATCTGGAAAAATACCTGAAGTCACCATTAGGAGGGAATTCCGGATCTGCGGGCAGATTGGTGAGGAGGCCAAAAAGATAAGCTGTCATACAACAATCTGATGCACCAAATTGATGCTGGGCTCCGAAAAGGACATCAGGAGACAGAAATCATCGAGGCAGTAATTAAAGCAATCAGCCCTGGATTAAATTTGAGGGATATGCTGGAGATAAAAAGTGACCTGACTCTTCCCAAATTAAAAACTATTTTAAAAGGACACTACAAAGAAGAGGATACATCTGATCTCTTTCAGAAATTGATGAACATTTTCCAGGGAGAAAAAGAATCTGCTCAGAACTTCTTGTTTCGTGCTATTGAATTGAAGGACAGACTGCTATTTGTGTCAAAAGAAAAGGGGTCAGACAACCAGTACAGTCCAGATCTGGTTCAAAGGTCAGCATTTCTGAGGTCAGTGGGCACAGGACTGCTAAGTGACCACTTTAAGTTTCAAATAAAACCCTACCTGGATGACCTGACTATTTCTGATGAAGGTGCTCATTGAAAGAGTAAATGAAGCTGCAAGTCTGGAGTTGGAAAGGCAGCGCAAGCTTAAGAAAAATGTAACCGCCAAAACAACAAGAATGAATGAACTACAGAGTGAAAAGACAGCATTAAAATAGACTATCAGAATGCAGAGGAGACATTAACACCAACACAACCGGTAAGCAGTGCGGGTCCTTCTCAGTCTGAAAAAGGGAAAAAGGCCACAGCTACAGGACAGCTTGCAGAAGCAGGGATCCAGGAGCTCGTGAGAGAGCTGAAAATAGAAATGGCAGAAATGAAAAAGATGTGGTTGGCCTCCATTACGCTGAAACTAAACAGGGGTATCAGAGACAGCCGGTGACAGAGAGAGGGATGCGAAAGAAGGGCTGCAGAGATTTCCAGGAAAAGGGAGGAGGAGATAACTGCAAGCATTGCTTTAGGTGTGGCAACACAGGACATATTTCCAAAGGATGTCGAGCTTCCCTACAGTTTCAGGGAAACGGGAACGGGCTGCTGTAAGGGGACCAACAGCAACCCACCAATCAAGGTCCCTACAGTATCAAGATTGTTCCCAAGAACACCAATCGTTATGCTGTGCAGAAAGACACAAGGTACCTAAGTGGGCCAACCCAAACTTTTGTAATGTCAGTTATCTACCCCCACAACATAGTGCTAAATTGTTAAAGTTTATTGGAAAGCAATGTTTAGTGCAGTGTATACTGGACAATATTCCCACAACAGCACTCTGTGATACTGGATCTCAAGCCAGTTTAATAAATGAAGACTGGAGAAGCAAGTACCTCCCACATACGATGGTAAGACCAATCATAGAGCTACTAGGACATGCTACGCTTACTGGGATGGCAGCTAATCAAACCATAATACCCTTTATTGGCTGGATAGAAGTGGAGTTCAGATTGAACAGCGAGACAGGCTCTGGTCCCAGTTGTCAAGTGCCAATACTTGTGTCCAGTGATCCCCAGGTAGCAGAAGACCCTATAATTGGCTACAATGTAATTGAGGAAGTTCTCAAAGGACAAGATGAACAACAAAAGGCAGTCCCTGAAGTTAATACAACCAGTATGGTGAGCAAAGCTTTCTGTATTGACCAAAGAGAAACCAAGGCACTCATTCAAGTAATACGCTCATGTCAGTGGGACTGTGAGGGGAGTGTAGTTAAGACCGGGAGAGGAAGAATGGTCCTTCCCCCAGGACAAGTGTCACGGTGGGTCAGGGGATGGGGCGCCTGGCAGCAGCTTCCTCGCTGCTCGCTGGCCAGGCGCCGAATGTAAACGCTTCCGGGTGCGCTCACGTGGGACGCCGAGGGGCGGGGCCTGGCGTTATGACGCGGACCCGCCGGGTTTAAAACCCAGTCTCACTAACATACCGGTGCCCTGACGTGGTATTCACTTCCCGCAGAGCTCTTGTGAATTTTTGGCTATTACCTGTGTATGACTCCTGGCATTGGCAAACGAACCCTCCTGTGTATGACTCTTGGCATTGGCAAACGAACCCTCCTGTGTATGACTCTTGGCATTGGCAAACGAACCCTCCTGTGTATAACCCTTGGCATTGGCAAACGAACCCTCCTGTGTATGATCCTTGGCATTGGCAAACGAACCCTCCTGTGTATGACCCTTGGCATTGGCAAACGAACCCTCCTGTGTATGGACCCCTGGCATTTGCAACGAACCCTTCTGTGTATAACCCCTGGTATTGGCATTTACTCTGCTCTTGGTTCTGCCCTTAACGTTGGTACGAGGTCAGTCTATGTGGCACCCTAAGCACACATCAGATTACCTCTGCTAATACTAAAGTCCTAGGGAGGACTTGTACTCTGGTCTGTACCTCTGTCTGGTGTTTTCCTTTCTTTATCTGTTACCTGCTTAATTGTCTATATAGCTTTGCCGACCATTCAAGGATCGGAAGAGTAGAGAGTGAGCTACATAAAGAGATCACTATCTTGGTAGTCAGAAGGATTCGTGACAATACTCTATTCCGTACCTCTGTCTGGTGTTAACCCTTGTTATCTATTGTCTGGTTAATTGTCTTTCTAGTTTTGCCGACCATTCAAGGATCGGAAGGGTAGAGAGCGGTCTGCGTAAAGGGACCACTATTTTGGTAATCAGAGGGATCCGTGACATTACGTCAGGGCCAATGGATCCCGCAGACCTCTCTAACCAGCTGGCACGTATCGCAGCCAGACAAGAGGAACAGGACCATAGGATGGACCAGATTTCTCTCGCTCTGCAAACCCTGTTAAATCGGTCCAATACGGTACCACAAACCCTCCAGATCCAGTATTACCTAGGGTCAGTTCCGTCCCCCCCGAAGGACATAGGCTTAGTATGAAGGCACCCCTACGCTATGATGGTACACCAAGCCTATGCCGGGTTTTTTGACTCAACTCGAGATCTTGTTTGAGAACAACCCAGGTTCTTGTATGTCTGATAAAGCCAAAGTAGGATATCTGATTAACCATTTAACAGAAAAAGCTTTATTGTGGGCTACGCCGTTGTGGGAAAATAAGAAACCCTTATTTATGACTATGAGGGTTTTACCTCTGAGTTAAAACGTACCTTTGATCCCTCTAGAAGGCTACCAATGCGGGTAGGTCCTTGTTTCACATCAAAAAAGGTAATAAGAGGGTCGCCGACTATGCCATAGAGTTTAAGACTTTGACTTCTGAGGTACTTGGCCGAACGACGTTTTAACCCTAGCCTTTACCGAAGGTTTGAACGAGGCTTTTATGTTTGAGCTGGCTCCCTTAAAATTACCAGAAAATCTAGACCACCTGATAGATTTCTGTATAGCCATGGACGATCAAATCAGGGAAAGGAGACACCCCAGAGATAGACCCAGAAGGGTCTTGCCTCCTTTACCCTCATTACCCAGACACACCAGTACGTCAGGTAACTCGGAGAATGTGAAAACAGATTTGCCAGTCATTGAACCCATGCAAATAGGGAAAACAGGTATTTCAGAAGCAGAAAGAGCGCACAGAAGAGAAAAGGGGCTCTGCTTCTATTGTGCAGGGGCAGATCACTTCCGCCTTCAATGTCCTCAGAGACCCAGGTTAGCAGGGCTGAATATAGCAAATTAGGTCTCAGAACAGGAAATACCCAGGTTATCGGTTCTCTGTATGCCTCCTTTGTGGATAAGAAAAAAAAAAATCCAGGATTCTGTTACCGATCTCCCTAACCTGGGAGGGGGTTCACCTCAAGACTGAGGCGTTCTTAGACTCTGGGGCCTCAGGCAATTTTATGGATAAGAATTTTGCTGCCAAAAACCTCCTACCTCTGGTTCTCAAGGAAAGACCTCTAATGGTGGAGGCCATAGATGGTAAACCCCTGTCATGTCCACATATCACTCACGACACTGTCGATGTATGTATGAAAACAGGAGTTTTGCACCAGGAAACAATAAGATTTCAAATTATTGAATCACCCTCATGTCCTGTCGTTCTTGGGTTTCCATGGCTAACAGAGCACAACCCAGTTGTCGATTGGGTCCAGAGAGACATAAAATGTTGGGGTCAGAGTTGTCAGTCTAAATGCCTAGGCAGAGTCAATGTGATTGGTAGCCTCAATATTGCCACAGCCCCTCCTTTGTCCACAGAGGTCCCTGAATGTTACCTGGCATTAAAGGAGGTGTTCTCTAAAGCCAGGACTGAGGTCCTACCACCACATCGTCCATATGACTGTGCTATTGATTTACTCCCCGGTACTATGCCTCCTAGGGGACACGTATACCCTTTGTCACAAAAAGAAAATGACATTATGGAGGAATACATAAGGGAGAATCTAGAGCGAGGATTCATCAGACGGTCCTCCTCTCCAGCAGGAGCAGGTTTCTTTTTTGTCTCCAAAAAAGAGGGAGATCTGCGACCTTGCATCGATTATAGAGGTTTGAATAGGATAACTATAAGAAATGCATATCCCATACCTCTCATAACTGAATTGTTCGACCGATTAAAAGGGGCCCGTGTCTATACGAAGCTTGATTTACGCGGAGCGTACAACCTGGTTAGGGTTAAAAAGGGAGATGAATGGAAAACGGCTTTTAATACACGTAGCGGGCATTATGAATACCTGGTGATGCCTTTTGGGTTGTGTAATGCGCCAGACGTTTTTCAGGACCTTATAAACGATACTCTAAGGGAATTTCTGCAAGAATTCGTCATAGTATATCTGGATGACATCCTGATATACTCTCCTGATGTGGACACTCATCATGTCCACGTGAAACAAGTATTGAAAAAACTATTGAAGGCTGGATTGTATTGTAAGCTAGAAAAATGTCTATTCGACATAGTAACTGTGCAATTCCTTGGTTATATAATAACCCCTGAGGGTTTTCAAATGGATCCTAAGAAGCTCTCAGCTATTCTTGACTGGCCTCTACCCCAAGGGCTTAAAGCCATTCAGAGGTTTCTGGGGTTTACGAACTATTACCGAAGGTTCATTAAAGAGTTTTCGGCCTTGGTGGCTCCCCTCACGGCTATGACAAAGAAAGGGGTGGGAAATCAGAAATGGACACCTCAAGCCACTCAAGCCTTTGAGGCACTAAAGCAAGCATTCACTACTGCCCCTGTTCTCCGACATCCAGATCCGGCTCTGCCTTTCCAAGTAGAAGTTGACGCCTCCGAACTAGGTCTTGGTGCAGTCCTGTCCCAAAGGGAGGCTCCTGACAAACCCTTGCATCCATGCGGCTTCTATTCTCGGAAATTGTCCCCGGCAGAGAAGAACTATGACATTGGAAATAGAGAGTTTTAGCAGTCATCTCGGCCTTGGCCGAATGGAGATACTTATTAGAGGGGTCTAAGGACCCCATCGTTATCATAACCGATCATAAGAATCTCACGTACATTGGAGATGCTAAACGTTTAAATTCCAGACAAGCGAGATGGTCATTGTTTCTTTCAAGTTTTAATTTCGTGCTTACCTATAGACCTGGGTCCAGAAACATTAAAGCAGACGCATTGTCGAGACAGTATGAGTCTTATGAACATAATATCCAAGATCGGCATCCCATTGTACCCCAGGAAAGGATTATAGCCGCTACCACGATTAGTGTCTCGTCTCCTCTAATAAAAAGGTTGCAGACCGTCCAGGGTGCAGCTCCTGGGGGAAAACCTCCTGCGAAACTCTTTGTACCTGAGAACGAAAGAGAGGAAGTACTTAACATCTATCATGATAATAAAACTTCTGGGCATATGGGTATCACCAAGACTGTGTCTAGTATCAGTAAACTCCTCTGGTGGCCCACGTTGCGCCGAGATGTCAAAGATTACATTGCCGTGTGCGAGGTGTGCACAAGGCAGAAAAGTCCCAAAACAGCACCCATTGGCTTACTCCAGCCTTTGCCGATCCCCGAACGACCCTGGTCACATGTAGCCATGGATTTTATAGTAGATTTACCTGAGTCAAGAGGGAATACAGTGATACTTACGGTCATAGATCGATTTTCCAAGATGGGCCACTATGTTCCTCTTCGGAAACTACCTTCGGCAGCTGAACTGGTGCCCATTTTCATTGCCAACGTGGTCCGCATACACGGTGTCCCTCTGGAGATTGTCTCTGATAGGGGGACCCAATTCATCTCCAGATTCTGGAGAGGGTTTTGTAAGAACGTGGGGATAGACCTCTCTTTCTCTTCGGCTTATCACCCCCAGACCAACGGAGCAGCAGAACGAGCAAACCAAAATATAGAGAAATATCTCAGGTGCTTTATCTCAGAACAACAAGATAACTGGTCAGACCTGCTACCATGGGCAGAATATGCTTTGAACAGCGCAGTGAGTGAATCCACAGGACATTCTCCTTTCTTCGCTGTTTATGGTTTTGATCCTCCCGTGCTCCCCGCTACGTTTCCTGATACCACGATTCCTGCTTTAGATGAGCAACTGGCATCATTGAAAGAGACTTGGGGGAGAGTGAGACGGGCACTGGAGGAGAGTAGTGCCATCCAGAAAACTAAGGCCGACAGACACAGGAGGCAGGCACCCGTGTATCAAGTTGGGGACAGGGTTTGGCTTTCTTCACGTAACATCAAGCTCTTAGTGCCTTCCATGAAGTTGGCTCCTAGGTATATCGGCCCCTATAAGATTCTACGCGCGACTCAACCCTGTCTCCTATGCTTTGGCGTTACCCCCCCATTTTAAGATACACAATGTGTTCCATGTAAACCTTTTGAAGCCGTTGTTATGTAACCGGTACACCAAGGTCCATGCTCCACCGCCTCCTGTCTCTGTGGAGGGCGAGGAGGAGTTCGAGGTTAAGGCCATTCTGGGTGCCAGGATGTCTAGGGGGTCCTTGCAGTACTTGGTCGATTGGGTGGGTTACGGTCCGGAGGATCGTTCTTGGATACCGGCTGCGGAAGTCCATGCTCCTAGGCTAGTGAAGGCCTTCTATTTGGCGCACCCCCGTGCCCCTGGGGGTCGTCCAGTGGCCGCCCCTGGAGGGGGGGTTCTGTCACGGTGGGTCAGGGGATGGGGCGCCTGGCAGCAGCTTCCTCGCTGCTCGCTGGCCAGGCGCCGAATGTAAACGCTTCCGGGTGCGCTCACGTGGGACGCCGAGGGGCGGGGCCTGGCGTTATGACGCGGACCCGCCGGGTTTAAAACCCAGTCTCACTAACATACCGGTGCCCTGACGTGGTATTCACTTCCCGCAGAGCTCTTGTGAATTTTTGGCTATTACTGTGTATGACTCCTGGCATTGGCAAACGAACCCTCCTGTGTATGACTCTTGGCATTGGCAAACGAACCCTCCTGTGTATGACTCTTGGCATTGGCAAACGAACCCTCCTGTGTATAACCCTTGGCATTGGCAAACGAACCCTCCTGTGTATGATCCTTGGCATTGGCAAACGAACCCTCCTGTGTATGACCCTTGGCATTGGCAAACGAACCCTCCTGTGTATGACCCCTGGCATTTGCAAACGAACCCTTCTGTGTATAACCCCTGGTATTGGCATTTACTCTGCTCTTGGTTCTGCCCTTAACGTTGGTACCGAGGTCAGTCTATGTGGCACCCTAAGCACACATCAGATTACCTCTGCTAATACTAAAGTCCTAGGGAGGACTTGTACTCTGGTCTGTACCTCTGTCTGGTGTTTTCCTTTCTTTATCTGTTACCTGCTTAATTGTCTATATAGCTTTGCCGACCATTCAAGGATCGGAAGAGTAGAGAGTGAGCTACATAAAGAGATCACTATCTTGGTAGTCAGAAGGATTCGTGACAATACTCTATTCCGTACCTCTGTCTGGTGTTACCCCTTGTATATCTATTGTCTGGTTAATTGTCTTTCTAGTTTTGCCGACCATTCAAGGATCGGAAGGGTAGAGAGCGGTCTGCGTAAAGGGACCACTATTTTGGTAATCAGAGGGATCCGTGACAACAAGTCACAACGGTGCGATGCTGTACACATCTGGGACAGAGAGGAAAAGAGACTGTGATGTTGTTTGTTCCTGAAGAAAAGCCACTATGGCCCGAAGGGTTACAGATCAATGAAGTGTTGGTGACCATAAGTAAAGGCAATTCATTCCGAATACCAGTCGCAGTGATCAACACTACCGATTCCAATATCACACTGGAACCACGAACCACCCTGGGACGTGTCCAGCCTGTGAAAGCGGTGTACCCAGCAGCAGTGCAGCCTGTGGAGATTTATCCAAGAGCACCTGACCAGACTGTGATAAGCCTACAAGGACAGGGTAACCTCTCCAGGAACTCTTTGACTTTGGAACAGCAGCTTGATGGACAGATGCAGAACCACAGTAAAGCATGGGACCCACCAATATCGTTGAACCATCTAAATCAGGAGCAGCAAGCAGTGGCGAAGAGGATGCTCAGAGAAGAATGTCATGCTTTTTCTCGAGATGATAATGACGTGGGCTGTATTCCATCATTAAAGATGCATATCTATCTGAAAGATCAAACTCACCGCAAAGAAGTGTGAACTGTTCAAGCGAAAAGTGAGATTCTTGGGCAAGATGGTGTCAAAAGACGGCTATACAATGGACCCAGCAGAGGTGGCCCCAGTTTAGGCCCTTAAAGAAAGGAAGCCAGCAACAGTAGGAGAGCTCAGGAAAGTATTGGGATTCCTCTCCTATTACAGGTCCTATGTCCAGAACTTTTCTCGCATTGCCAAGCCACTGTATGATTTGCTATCAATTCCATTGTCGAGTGATAAATCAGTAGATCTTCTACGAGGGGGCCAAGGGTCCCCCTAAAAAAAGAAAGTGTCAGGAGCAATAAAAGAGGGCCAAATGCCAAGTAGAACCCCATCACCTGGACAGACCAACATCAGGAAGTACTGACCCAGTTAGTTGACTGCTTGTCTAATCCACAAGTGTTAGATTACCCAGACTTCAATTAACCTTTTGTGTTGCACTGTGATGCCTGCCAAGAAGGACTGGGAACGGTACTCTACCAGCAGAGGGATGGAAAACTGAAGGTCATTGCATATGGGTCCAGGACTCTTACACCACCAGAAAAAGGGTATCATATGCATTCAGGTAAATTGGAATTCCTGGCATTAAAGTGGGCTATATGAGAGCGTTTCAGGGATTATTTATATCATGCACCTTCATTTGTTGTATACACGGATAACAACCCACTTATGTATGTCCTGACCACTGCCAGGCTGAATGCAACTGGGCAGAGGTGGAACGCAGAGTTGGCTGACTTCAACTTCACTATCAAATATCGCCCTGGCAAGTCCAATGCAGATGCAGACGGCCTATCGAGAATGCTGCTAGACATTGATGGATTTATACTGCAGTGCACTGAAGAGGTCAGTGAGGAGGTTATCAGGTCATCTACACAAGCAATTCTCATGCAACAAATGAAAGCAACGCCGTACTTCAATTCAGTAACCTTAGAGGCTATGGAAGAACAAGGGAAATCGATCCAGCCAATCCCAAGAAGAGAAATAAGAGAAGTACAGCAAAGAGATGCAGTAATTGGAAAAATACTCGACTACAAAGCCAGAAATCACAGACCCAGTGCAAAAGCCAGTCAAGCAGAAGATAGTGACGTAAAAGCCTTGCTGAGAGAATGCACAAAGCTTCACATAGCGCAAGACGGCACCTTGCACAGGAAAACCTTTACCAGCTAGTGATTCCAAAAGGTACCGGCCACTGGTCTATAGAGAACTCCACCAGGAGATGGGGCATCTCGGCGTGGAAAGAACACTGAATTTGATCAGAGAGCGGTTCTATTGGCCCAAGATGCAACGGGATGTGGAGCACTTTGTGACACAGGAGTGTGAATGTCTCAAGAAGAAAAAGCCAAACAGACCTACCCGAGCACCCTTGTCAACCATTAAGACTACTCATCCGTTTGAACTAGTTTCTGTGGACTTCCTCCATCTTGAAACATGTAAAGGAGGATAGTTGTAATATAGTTGTAATGTTAGTTGTAATGGATCATTATACAAGATTTGCACAGGCGTACACTACAACGAACAAATCAGCAAAAACTGTGGCCGACAAGCTGTTCAATGAATTTGCCCTCAAATTCGGCTTTCCAGAGAGAATTCACCACGACATGGGGAGAGAATTTGAAAATCAGCTATTGTCCAGACTAAAAGACTACTGTGGAATCAAAGGTTCGCACACTACCTCATATCACGCGCAGGGCAATGGACAGGTAGAAACATTTAATAGAACTTTGCTCTCTATTCTAAGAACACTGACCGAAGATCAGAAAACTGATTGGAAGAGCTCTCTGGCGAAGGTAGTCCATGCTTACAATTGCACTTGCAGTGATGTCACAGGCTATTCGCGGTTTTTCTTATTGTTTGGGAGGTAACCCAGATTACCAATTGATCTCCTGTTTGGTGTAAGAATGGACAGCAATAAGGGTTCTAGGGATGTGCGTTTCGGGTTTCGGAATTTCGGAATTTTCACGAAATTTCCCGATTCGGGTCTTTCGATGCGGCCGAAATTCCGAAATTGTTTAGATCCGAAAAAGTCGAATCCGAACTGTTTTCCGAGCCGAATCGAAAATTTTTCGGAATTTCGAATGGACTTGAAATGTGTCAAATCGAAATCTATTGCTTTGAAACGAGAACATACTTTCCAAAAAAACGAAAAATTTACCAAATCAAAATTTTTTAGGAATTTTCGAATGGACTTGAAATGTGTCAAATCGAAATCTATTGCTTTGAAACGAGAACAGACTTTCCAAAAAAACGAAAAATTTGCCAAATCGAAAATTTTTCGGAATTTTCGAATGGACTTGAAATGTGTCAAATCGAAATTTATTTTCCCTCTATTCATGATTTCAGTTCCATTCGGGATTTCGGTTCCATTTCGGTAAGTCTGGACATCGTATATTTAACTAGTATCGGTTATATCGCTGATTCTGTAAATTTTTTTATTGTTTCCAATGATCCGATAAGAATATTCGTATTTGGGTCAGATCCGATTCGTCCGCGGGTCGCGCATGCGCGCGCGCGTGGATGTCGTAACTTTATTGAGCCAGTTTTATTGACAACTTTTTGAACAAAATATTGTTTTTATTATTCATCATAATGGCCGCTGAAAGAGAGGAGTGCCGTACAAGCACCTCATCATCTCATGATGAACCACCGGCACCCAGGAAGAAACGGGCCCCCAATATGGCGTTTGAAGAGATGTTGGAGCTGGTACGCATCTTTGATAGCAAAGATTATGATTGCCGGAAGGGCCCTTACCGCAGGAAGTCTAACGCCAGGAAGGATCGTATCTTAGAGAAGCTACGCACCACCATTTTGGAGTTATTCGGGAAGGACAGGACAAAGGACCAGCTCAGGAAACGCTGGTCTGATTTGAAAGTACGTGAGCAGGAGCAGCTGAGACGCATCCGCCGCGTCATAGCGAAACGTAAGTGTCATGTTATATTGTAAAGCGCTGCGCAAACTGTTGGTGCTATATAAATCCTGTATAATAATAATAATGTGCTTGCATGTGCTAATGTGCACAGAAATACGTTTATTTATCTAGTCCTTTTTTCATGCAATGTGATTGTGTATAGCTTTGCGTTTTCACGACTCGTCATACATGCATTTTTGCCATAGCTCTTCTTTTTTGTGATTTTACGTATTCGTGAAAATTGTGACATTTGATGTATGTAGATGAAATTACAATGCTGGATTTCTTTTGGCACTGTGTGTACTGTAGTGTGCTGGGGGGGGGGGTTGTTGTGATTGAGTGATGCATACGAGATGACCCGCAGCTTGCCCAATATTGGCTCCCACCTGCGCATCAATAAAAATCTCTGCGTCTCTGCTAAGTGATAGGATGGGACATGTAGTTCTTCTGAAAGTGCATCCAAACAGAGCCACGTTCAATACATCCTCAGCAGCTGCTGCAGCAGTGTCATTGAATGCTTTAGATGCAAATTTCAAAACAAAATGGTGGATTTCTGTTGTTGTTTCTGCAATATCCAGTTTTATTCACAGAAACTGAAAGTGAAACTGAGGCTGAGGCCTTCTATAAAATAACTAAAAGCAGTCACACAATGCGTTTTGTACGCACACAACACAAATAATAGTTTTTATTGAATAAACGTAATGTTTACTTCTGAAAAAAATATATAAATGAACGGTAATATATGTCTGTGCAGAGGAAATAAATAAATATTTTGTGACTTTAGACCTATGAGATGGGAGTAGTGGTGGGTCAAGCTGGTAGTGGGGGGGGGGTGTCGCAATACTTTCGGCAATATATTGTATAGATATACCATTTTTTCCAGTCTGCATTATTTACGTGTTATTTTTTGGATTTGGCAGAAGACAGGAAGAAGGCCGCAGAATCTGCCCGGGCAGGGACCAGTGCCCCAGTGGAGGAGGAGGAGGAGCCACGGGCGTCCACCAGCGCTGGTATATACTGTTTTATTTTGCAACGACTTTTGGTCAAAAACAGAAAAAAAATTTGTTTACTGTATTTTAATTTAATTTTTTTATGTATAGCACAAGAGGAGCAGGAGGAGGAGCAGGAGGAAGAGGAGGATGGCGATGATGGAGAGAGGGAGCCGGTGCAGCAGGAGGCCGCCAGTCCAGGTTTTATTTTTTTACTGTTGTATTTTGTATCGACTTTTGTTCAAAAATAAATCAGTTTTGTTGTTTACTGTATTTTTTATTCCTTTAATTTCTTACATATAGCACTGGATATGCTGACGGTGGTGGTGGGGGAGGAGTCAGAGGAGTCGGAGCCTCAGGAGGCCGCCAGCTCTGGTATATACTACTGTTATATTTTTTCAAGACTTTCAGTCAAAAATAGAAACCTGCTTTACTTACTGTATTTTCCTTCTTTCATTTATTAGATATATAGAAGGAGAAGCCAGACGCCGACGGGAGGCGATCGGCGAGCTTCGCCTGGCAGCTACCGCCATCAACTCCCTACAAGAACTGCTCCAGGAACTGCGGGAGCACATAACCAATGCCGCAGACCTCCTGGAGCAGCAGTGAGACCAGTGGCAGCCTCCTCCAGAATGTGCCTCAGCTGCTCCTGCTCGCGTGCCTTGAGGTCGGACCAACGTTTTCAGAGATGGTCCTTCGTCCAGTCCTTCCCGAACAGCTCCAGGATGGTGGTGCGTAGCTTTTCAAGGATACGATCCTTGCGGGTGTTATTCTTCCTGCCGTAAGGGCCCTTACAGCAATCGTAATCTTTGCAATCCAAGATGCGGACCAGCTCCAACATCTCCTCAAATGCCAGTAACTTGTTGGGCAGTTTGCCATCCTTGGCATGTTCCCTTCCCTATGTTAATATGTTGTAAATAAATTTTCTATTTTTTCACTATTTTCCTGTTTGTGTGCGTTGCTTTTCCTTACTTAATAAGTTAAATGTATTGCTTGGTTTCCACACTGTTAAAATGATATGTACATAAATGTATTGACATTTCTATGGACCCTTTGTCATAAATTTGTCAACATATTTGTGGCCATGAATGTGACTGTGCACATTCTACACTTCCTGCCTGGCCAAAAAATGTCACACACTAACACAACCTTGTTGTACGGCCTTGAGATTTGATTACCGACGTGGCCTGGTTTTTTGTTAAGCTTAGGCGATGTCACAACAACACGGATTTTTGTCCACAGTCACATTCATTGTATAACCAAGAATTTATCAAAAAATATTGATGGCAGCACTGTGTGAAGTCTTCTCCGACACAACCCAAAGATCCTTAGTGCGGCTCAGGTCTAGTTTATTTGTCCCTGTTTGCAGCTTCACACAACACCTCCTCCCAGCTATGAGCTCTCTCTCTCCCACCGCTGCCCGCTAAGACGCTGCCCGCCAACATGGTCACGTCTTTGCAGGAAGACAACAGCGTGGGGGAACAGCAGCTGCTGACAGTCCCAAGACCTCGTCACAATGACGTCAGTTTTGGAGTTAACCCCTAACTGTGACCAATGGTGGAGATAGGGGGTTCATTGGAACCCCTATCTCCCGATCCACGGCAGCTATCGGTTGGTTAATGTTTGGTATCTTTGGATCGACCAGAGCATGGCCTTTCCAACAATACCAAACATGACAATGTTAAAAATTTAAAAAATTTAAATAAAAAAAAAAAAAATACAGGTTTTTTGTTTTGTTTTGTTAATGCAGCAATATTGTTGCCATTTCAATTATAATGTGAACAATGATGCTGCACTAAGGATTTTTGTATGGGGTGCGTTTGTTAAAAATAGTGTAATTGTCACCCAAAAAAATATAACAAGTCCCCTTTTCAATTTTTTTTAACAAACGCAACTCATAAAATATAACCGCAAACACTCGCATGTTAAAATGTGAAAAAAACACTTTACACCTTGTAAAACAAACATTGAAAATTCTAATTTTATTGCATTTTTTGTTATAATATACAGACAGGACATGACACATACATATGATAATGATATATTATGAATCATCTGCCGAGTCTGCCGGAAAGAACGATATATAACATGTCTGGGTCATATTATAAAAGAAGGCTTCAAAACGCGTTTAAACAAGAGGAGCGAAACTGTTAAAAATTAGCTCAGCAGCAGACCGCAGTGCCGCACACAGGCGTGAAGGGAAGCTGTGAAATGCCTCAGCAGCGAAAGGGTTAATTTATATTTTTGTCTGTTTTAAATCATTTTATTTTATTATTTTTTTTCATTTCAGATCATTTTGATCAACTATTTTTCCGTTTTAAAACATTTTTGTTCTGGTTTTTATTTTTAAAGTCAGACCATTCGGGTCAGTTTACCGTTTTTTAAATCGTTTTGTTCTTTTTTTTTGTTCCTTGGCTTCATACCATTTTTTAATGTGATTAAATAAATAAAGTTGTGAAATGTATATTCATAAGAAAGAAAGGATCTTTATTTAATAAAAAAAAAACACGATAGAATCGCCAGAATTATCGTATCGTCAGAATGAATTATCGGATCCGAAAAACAAACCAAAAATTTATTATAAAAAAATATATAAAGTATAAAAAAGTAAACCATAGTACTTTACATCAAAACGAATAGAGTTAGACACTTTGAAACGAGGAGAACAGACGTTCCGAAAAAAAAGAAAATTTCCGAAATCACGAAAAGTCGATACAAAAAACGAGCAAAGTGACCCGAAAATACGAAAAATGGTCGATATTCCAAAAAAATGTACACAATCGAAAATTTTAAAGATCAGGACAAATCGAACCGAAAAAAAAATCGGTGCACAAGCCTATTAATATCTGACATCCCGATGTGAAACATCAGGACTTTTGCATTAGATTTCGACCATTTTTATTTTTTTAACTTCTGGATAGTCGAAAATCGAAATCTATCCAAAAAGTCCCAATGTTTCACATCAATCTGAACTTTGTTTGGATAGAGTAAGTCCGTGGGCGTGCGGCCGTTAAATGTATATACCAGTGGCGTCGTAACATGGGGGCGGGGGTGCGGCCCGCACCAGGTGACACCCGCCTTCTCACCCTCCGCCGCGTTTTTCGCTCCCTGCAAGCGTCCGAAGCATGCAGCTTCGGCGCTCGCCTGGAGGAAACACGTCACCAGCCAATCGCAGCTGGTCACGTGGCTCCCCCTGGCGAGCGCCCAAGCTCCGCGCCGCCGGACGCTCTGAGGGAGCGAAAAAGGCGGTGGAGGTGAGCTGGGGCCATTATCATGAGGTGCTGGGGCATTCCATGTGCTGGGGCAAATCCATGAGGAGCTGGGGCATATCCATGAGGAGCTGGGGCATTCCATGTGCTGGGGCATATCCAGGAGGAGCTGGGGCATATCCACGAGGAGCTGGGGCAAATCCATGTGTGAGCTGGGGCATATCCACGAGGAGCTGGGGCAAATCCATGTGTGAGCTGGGGCATATCCACGAGGAGCTGGGGCATGTCCACGAGGAGCTGGGGCATGTCCACGAGGAGCTGGGGCATATCCACGAGGTGCTGGGGCAATATCCATGAGGAGCTGGGGCATATCCATGAGGATGTCGGATGTCGGCCAAGCTTCCGGGAACTCCCCCTGAGGACTGGCGTCATCGTGCATAGCACGATGACGCCAGTCCTGGAGTTAACCCCTAGCTGCCACCAATGGTGGAGATAGGGGGTTCCAAAATGAACCCCCTATCTCCCGATCCGTGGCAGCTAGGGGTTAAAGTTTGGTATTGTTGGATCGGCCAGAGCATGGCCGTTCCAACGATACCAAACACGAATGTGAAAAAGGTTTGTAAAAAAATAAAAAATAAAAAAATATTTAAAAAATTTATAAAAAAAAAATAAACAATTTTTTTTTCTTTTTTTTGGTTTGTTAATGCAGCAATATTCTTCCCATTTCAATTATAATGTGAACAATGATGCTGCACTAACGATTTCTGTATGCGGTGCGTTTGTTAAAACTTTTGTAATTTTCCCCAAAAAAAATTGTAATGAGACCCCATCTCTAATTTTTTTAACAAGCGCACCCCATACAAAATATAACCGCAATTGCTCGCATGTTAAAATGTGAAAAAAAACACTTTACACGTTGTAAATTATTGAAAAATCATATTTTATTGCATTTTTTGTTATAATATACAGACAGGTCATGACGTATACATATAATAATGACATATTATGAATCTACCGAGTCTGACGGAAAGAACGATATATAATATGTCTGGGTCATATACTAAAATAAGCCTTCAAAACACGTTTAAACATGATGAGCAAAACCGGTAAAAATGAGCTCAGCACAGAGGTGGGAAAAGCCTCAGCAGCGAAAGGGTTAATTAAAAAAACACGATAGAATCGCCAGAATTATCGTATCGACATAATGAATTATTGGATCCGAAAAACAAACCAAAAATTTATTATAAAAAATATATAAAGTAGTATTAAAAAAGTAAACCATAGTAGTTTTCATCAAAACGAATAGAGTTAGACAGCTTTGAAACGAGAACAGACGTTCCGAAAAAACGAAAAGTTCCGAAAAACGAAAAATTGGCGATATGCCGAAAACCATGTACAATTCCGAAAAACGAAAAGTTCCGAAAAACGAAAAGTTCCGAAAAACGAAAAAAGGGGGGATATGCTGAAAACCATGTACAATTCCGAAAAACGAAAATTTCCGAAATAACGAAAAGTCGATACAGAAACCTAGGGAAGTTACCCGAAAATACGAAAAATGGTCGATATTCCGAAAAATAAATGTACCCGAAAACCGAATCGAACAGAAAGCAGTCGAAACGAGCCGAATCGAAAAGTTTAAAAAAATCGGTGCACATCCCTAAAGGGTTCCTATAAAGACTACGTCGAAAATTGGAGGAAGCGGATGGCTGAAGCCTATGGAATAGCATCTCGGTCTGCAGCAAAGACGGCAGCAAGAGGAAAGGAACAGTATGACAAAAAGATCTATGGCACAGAGTTACAACAGGGCAGCCGAGTATTGGTAAGAAATGTGGGTGAGAAAGGAGGCCCAGGGAAGATACGTATGTCGTTGTTTAAAAGAAAGGGGAAGATATCCCAGTTTTTGAAGTGAAACCAGAAAATGGAGTTGGTAGAACAAAAGTGATGCACCGGAATTTGCTTTTACCATGTGACCATCTTCCAGTTGAGCAACCTCCACAAAACAACAAAAATGTAGACGTAACAAAGAAATCCAAAGTTAGAACAAGAAGACTCAATGTTCCACAGACACAAGAAGACACAGACAGCGAGTGGGATTCTGATGGAGAACTCCAGAGATTTCATTACAGTGGGCCATTACCAGAACAGCAAGTGAATTCTTTGCTGAATCCAACAGCTGAGGTATTCCATCCACAGGGAACAGAAGAAAGACAGTGTCGACGGATCACAAATGCAGAAGACATAGACACACCGTCAATGGAAAGTGTAGAGGAAGATCCTCAAATGACACCTGTGGACATCACAAGGGACAATACACTGGAGGATGAAGACCAGGATGAGATGAGCGAAACGCGACTCTACCCTAAAAGAGAGAGAAGACAGCCGAAAACACTGACCTATGAAACACTTGGTCAACCCAGCATTGTGCAGAGAAACCTAACCGCACGTAAGATCAGTATGGACTATTACTGGAGACCATGGTGAATAAAATAATAGACTGTTGCCAGAGTCTATAAAAAGACTCATGCATTGGGAAAATGGTTGGGTAACGTTTTGTGTGAAAGTTAAGGCCGATAATTGTGGAATGTCGGGACGACATTTATTTGGTGGGGGAGAGTGTGGCATGGTAGCCTTAAACGCACATGTAAAGTTATGGTAGGGTACTGAGCGTTGAGTATCACCTCCAGCCAGCAGATGGCGTGAGCCTGGTTGGGAGTGCTGTACCAGGAAGTGTTAGTTACATAGTTACATAGTTATATAGGCTGAAAAAAGACATGCGTCCATCGGGTTCAGCCTCTCCCACATAACCTACTGCTGTTGATCCAAAAGAAGGCAAAAAACCCAGTCTGAAATATGCAACATACTGGGAAAAAATTCCTTCTTGACCCCAGCATGGCAGTCAGATTTCTCCTTGGATCAAGAAGCTTTTACCCACATATTAAATATTATAACCCTTAATATTCTGTGTCTGCAGGAAGTCATCCAATCGTTTTTTAAAAGTATGTACAGACTCTGACCCAACCACCTCAACAGGCAGAGAATTCCACAGCTTTATTGTTCTCACCGTAAAATAACCCTTCCTATGCTTTAAGCTAAATTTTCTTTCTTCCAGTCTAAATGGATGACCCCTTGTCCTGTGTATAGTCCTGTTAACCACTTCAATGCTAAGGACGCGCTCAGCGCGTCCTCAGCATTCCCGCTGGTGTGCTGAGGACGCGCTGAGCGCGTCCTCACATTGGGGTCAGCGTTCGGCCGGGTTCCGGCCGATCGCTGGCCCCTCCGGTGCGGGCTGACATCCTGGATGTCAGCCCGGCATCCGGACCACCAGCCGCCAGAATTAGGTGTCATCGCGGGGGCGCGATGACACCTAATTCAGGCGCCCCCCCGCATGTGCGGAGGAGGCGCCTGAAAGGGAGGGGGGGAGGTCCTTCGGACCTCTCTCCCTCCCGATCGGTGGCTCTGCGGGGCTTAACCCAGGCATCATTTGGAAGGGCACAGCCTGCCCTTCCAAATGATGCCTGGCATTAACCCCTGGGGAGCTGGATCGCGAATCGGCGCTGAAAAGCGCCGGTTCGCGATCCTTTCCCGGAGCTGGCCGACATCTTGGATGTCGGCCAAGCATCCGGGAACTCCCCAGAGGACTGGCGTCATCGTGCGTAGCACGATGACGCCAGTCCTAGCGTTAACCCCTAACTGCCACCAACTGTGGAGATAGGGAGTTCCAATGAACTCCCTATCTCCCGATCCGTGGCAGTTAGGGGTTAAATTTTGGTAAGGTTGGATCGGCCAGAGCATGGCCGTTCCAACGATACCAAACATGAAAGTGTAAAATTTTGTAAAAAAAAAAAAAAAATGAAAAATAAAAATTTAAAAAAATTTAAAAAAAAAATAAAATAAACACTTTTTTTTTATTTTTTTGGGTTTGTTAATGCAGCAATATTGTTCCCATTTCAATTATAATGTGAACAATGATGCTGCACTAACGATTTTTGTATGCGGTGCGTTTGTTAAAAATAGTGTCATTTTCCCCAAAAAAAAATGTAACGAGACCCCATCTCTAATTTTTTTAACAAGCGCACCCCATACAAAATATAACCGCAATTGCTCGCATGTTAAAATGTGAAAAAAAACACTTTACACATTGTAAATTATTGAAAATACATATTTTATTGCATTTTTTGTTATAATATACAGACATGACATAACGTATACATATAATAATGACATATTATGAATCTACTGAGTCTGACGGAAAGAACGATATATAATATGTCTGGTCATATACTAAAATAAGCCTTAAAAACACGTTTAAACATGATGCGCAAAACAGGTAAAAATGACCTCAGCACAGGGGCGGGAAAAGCCTCAGCAGCGAAAGGGTTAATGAATAGGTTATCAGACAATGGTTGATATTGGCCCCGTATATAGTTATATAAGGTTATCAGATCCTCTCTAAGGCGCCGTTTCTCTAAACTAAACAGGTTTAAGCTTGTTAGTCTTTCCTCATAACTTAACCCTTCCATCCCCCTTATTAATTTAGTTGCCCGTCTCTGCACTTTTTCTAGCGCTATAATATCTTTTTTTAAGACAGGTGCCCAAAATTGCACGGCATATTCAAGGTGCGGCCTGACCATTGATTTATACAGAGGCAAAATTATGTTTTCATCCCGTGAGTGAACTCCCCTTTTAATGCATGCCAATACTTTGCTGGCCTTGGCGGCTGCTGTTTGACATTGCACATTGTTACTTAGTTTAAAGTCTATGATTATTCCCAAATCCTTCTCCTGCTTGGATTTCCCTAACTCCGTACCATTTAGGGTATAAATTACTTGTGTGTTCTTCACTCCAAATGCATAACTTTGCATTTATCTAGATTAAATCTCATCTGCCATTTAAGTGCCCAGTCCCCCAATTTATCTAAATCCCCCTGCAGCGAAGTAACATCCTGCTCACATTGTATTACTTTTCCTAGCTTTGTGTCATCTGCAAACACTGATACATGACTTTCAATGCCTATCTCAAGGACATTTATAAATAAATTGAATAGTATTGGTCCTATAACAGACCCCTGAGGGACACCGCTTACCACTGGTGTCCATCTTGAAAATGTACCATTTATGACCACTCTCTGTACCCTATCTTTTAGCCAGTTCTCTATCCAAGTACAAGTATTTTCATCTAGACCAATTTTTCTCAATTTAAATAGTAACCTTTTGTGTGGAACTGTGTCGAAAGCTTTGGCAAAATCTAAGTAAATCACATCCACTGCGACCCCCTGATCTATACTTCTACTTACTTCCTCATAGAACGTAATTAGGTTAGTCTGACATGATCTGTGTTTCATGAAACCATGCTGATTTTTGCCAATTACATTATACCTCCCAATAAATTCCTGAATATTATCCCTTAGTAACCCCTCAAATACTTTCCCAGCCACAGATGTTAAGCTCACAGGTCTATAATTACCAGGCACAAATTTTAAACCTTTCTTAAATATAGGGACCACGTCAGCTTTTCTCCAATCCTCTGGTACTATTCCTGAAAGAAAAGAATCTTGAAAGATTAAGAACAGAGGTTTACATATTTCAACACATAGCTCTCTCAGTACTCGCGGGTGAATTCCATCTGGCCCGGGGCTTTATTCACATTCACATTGTTTAATTTCTGCAAAACCTTGTCCTGAGTCAACCAGTCACTTTGTATCAGTAAGTTTTTATTAATGAATTGCATGTCTCCTGTTATAGGTTTCTCTTTGATAAATACTGAAGAAAAATAATCATTTAAAATTTCTGCCTTATCCTGATCTTCAGTTAACAATAACTGTGACTCAGATTTTAGTGAACCTACATTTTCACTCTTGGGTTTTTTAGAATTTATGTACCTAAAGAATCTTTTAGGGTTGGTCTTGCTCTCTTTGGCTATTTCTTTTTCATTTTCTAGTTTAGCCCATCTAATCGCATTTTTACATGCTTTATTGGCTGCCCTATATGCTTTATAGGATGCCTCAGATTTATCAACTTTAAAAGCTTTAAATGCCTTCTTTTTATTTTTCATTTCCTTAGTTACCTTCCTACATTGGTTTCAGTCTGTTTATATTTATTATTACCAGTGGAATATAATGTGACGTGTACTTTTCTAGTGTTAGTTTAAATATATTCCTCTTATCCTCAGTGTTTTTCCCGTGAAAGAGTTTCTGCCAGTCAATGACATTGAGAGCTTCCTATATTTTAATAAAGTTGGCCTTTTTAAAATTATATGTTTTAGCATGCCCCTTATGAATGTGTTTTTTTGAGTTTATTTCAAAAGTCACCATATTATGGTCACTGTTTCCCAACTATTCCTTTACATTAATATTTGAGAAAAGATCCACATTATTTGTTAGGCTCTCTGGTTAATCTCACTGGTGCATGAGGAGACTGTAAACACCTCATGCTATTACAAGAGTTTAAAGCATTGTTTTTTACTTCATACAGGCACACAGGTTAATAAACGGTCTGTAACTGAAGAACAGAGTGTGCGTTTCTTGATTGCAAACGTGCAACACAGATAGGGATGAGCCGAACACTCCCTGAGTTTGGTTCGAAGCCGAACCCGAACTTTCCAAATGTTCGGATCCGAACCCGAACTCGAACTCAATACAAGTCAATGGGGCTGAAAATTCGGTTTTTAGAGTGCCCTCCAAGAGGGCATATATGCTAGATATTTGCCATAAAAGGTGTATGGGGGTCCGGGTAGTGCCCTGGGGGACAGGAAACAAGGACAAAAAGTAAAAAAAAAACGTTTTTAAAGGGACAGTGAGTTTTCCATGAAATAAGGGTTAAAAATAAAAACGAAAAATTCCTTCAAATATCGTGCCTAGGAGGTCCCCATAACCTGCCCGTGAAGTGGCGGATTTCTAGGATGTATAGAAACATGTAAAAACCAAAAAATGACATTTCAAATGACGGTAAATGCTTTTCCTTTAATCTATCCATAAACAACTGCTTGGGGCGGCAGTCTGTATAAAAAGAGGAGACATTTTCGGACACGCAGAAAAAGTTTACAGATTTTTTGGCGGTGAAAAGCAGGAGAATGACTGGAGAATGGAAAATTCTAGACCAAATAGCCGATTTGGAAAGTGAGAAAAATGGGAGAATTTTTCTGGTTTGGCTATTTTGACCTAGAATTTTCTCTTCAGTCATTCTCCTGAGTTTCACCTTTCTCTGAATAACCCTGTCAGGGTTATTCAGAGAGCGGTGAAGAGCAGGAGAATGACTGGAGAATGGAAAATTCTAGGTCAAAATAGCCAAACCAAAAAAATTCTCCCATTTAGACTAGGGTCAGACTAGCGAATTTTTAACGTGCGTTTAGGCGCACTTAGGCTGGGGTCAGACGAGCGCATTTTTAACGTGCGTTCTGGCGCACTTAATCACGGCCGCACTAGCAGCAAATGACGGGCAATGACAGCCAATATACGAAGTACGGTCGCACGAAAGTCCGGCTGCGCAACGCAAGTGGAAAATGAACACATTTTTTCGAGAACGCAGAACCCCTAGTACGGACGTACAGAGTGCGCTGCGCCCGCTAGCGGTGTGTGTGTGTGATTTGGAGACGTCAGACCCTGCTCGTGTCCGGCCAACATAACGTCCAGACGCAAAAAGTTTCCTGGTTTGGATTCGTAAAACATACGCACGAAAATGCGCATCGTATGACCTTTTTCGTATATTCCGTGAAAAAATACATCAATGCGTTCGGACGCACTTTTTTACGTTCGCGTGTAAAAATGCTTTTGTTTGACCCTAGCCTTAATCACGGCCGCACTAGCAGCAAATGACGGGCAATGACAGGCAATATACGAAGTACGGTCGCACGAAAGTCCGGCTGCGCAACGCAAGTGGAAAATGAACGCATTTTTTCGAGAACGCAGAACCGCTAGTACGGACGTACAGAGTGCGCTGCTTCCACTAGCGGCGTGTGTGCGTGATTTGGAGACGTCAGACCCTGCTCATGTCCGGCCAACATAACGTCCAGACACCCAAAGTTTCCTGGTTTGGATCCGTAAAAAATCACGCACAAAAATGCGGATCGTATGACTGTTTTCGCGCATTCCGTGAAAAAAATACGGCAATGCATTCGGACGCACTTTCTGACGGTCGCTGTGAAAAATGCGTTAGTCTGACCCTAGCCTTATCTCACTTTCCAAATCGGCTATTTGGTCCAGATTGTTCTCTTTTCCTGCCATTCTCCTGGTTTTCACCTTTCTCTGAACAACCCAAATGTATTTTGGCAAGTGTGGTTGGGGAAAAGAGCCCTCAGCACTGTTCGGGTTTGTTTTGTTATGTGGATGGGATATGGGAGGCTTATCGAACTTATGGTGGTTGGGCGTGGTGGAAATACGATGAGCAGTTTAGGCAACGTTTGGCGGCTCACCCAGGGGGTGGGATCAATTGGACATTACGCTGTGGTTGCGTTTGATGGGGGCACAAAAGGTGTCGCCCTTTCCAGGGGGAGCCAGTGGGGGAACAGTCAGTTCCCTACCGGTTGGTGTTAAAAAGGGATCATGCTGGCAGTTTAACGAGGGTCAGTGCAAGTTTGGTGCAGGGTGCAGATACAAGCAGGCCCGTCTTTAATATTGATTGGACCCTGGGCAAACATTTTCTTGGGCCCCCCCCCGATAGCCCGCAAACCGCATGATTTTTCTCTCCACCCCAACATCCAAAAAACCCCAAAACAATTACACAAATACATCATGGACTTATATATTAGAAGACATATATTTACACACATTCTATATACATAAACACATAATGTATAGATGGACAAAAAGGAAATTCAGCATAACGCATAGCTTTCTTTTTACAGGAAGAGCAATAAAGCTGTGGAATTCTCTGCCTGTTGAGGTGGTTGGGTCAGAGTCTGTACAGACTTTCAAACAATGACAGTAATGTGCAGTGTGTGAGCATAACATCACAGAGCTCCACAACAATAAAACTGAAATTATATATTCTAATAATTATATCATTACGAACTTTGAGAATTAATAGATCTCATTAAACAGAAGTATCTGTAAAACCGTTTAATCTTTATTAAATTGTAGAATACAAATGACACCACACTGGTCCTTATGCCTGGTGTCCTTTTCATTCTACATTTAATAATGATTATGCAATTTTATATACTTTCGTCATAATATAGGTATGAAGGGCATATTCTAGAGATCAAATAGTTCTCAAATTTAGTCTGTATTCCTTGGGTTACACATCGTGGTGCCATTAACTATAAATTATCATTTCTAGACTTTTTTCAGGTTCATTGCTTTTTAGTCTTCATTATATTGTTAAAATTTTAAGTATGAAAATATATTTTATTTTAACTATATTAAAATGATTATTAAACGTTTTTAAAATAATGATATATTTATATTTAAATAATTATAAAATGTTGAAAAAATAATGCATGTGAATCCATGTTTGCCCATTCCATCAAAACTGAGAGCTTAGGTAAGAACCTGCATTTATTTATACGACAGTAAGCTATAAAATGAAAGTGCAGTATCTGGGGTAGTGAGTGGAGAGGGTTAACTTCCCTTACCCAAAGAAGTTTAAGCTCACTCCCCACATGCTGCTCCTGGAATGCAGCCTGAGGCGCGTTCAGTTGCTCAGCCGCTGCAAGTGCTAAGTTAGCAATTTGCCACTGAACGCTGTTCTGCAGCTCAGCGCTCGGCACTGCCAACTTAGCACTTGCATCCAAGTCGAGAGGTGCTGCGGGGTTAGCCAAAGCGCTCGACTGCTGCAGCAAACTGATCTGCTGCAATGGAACAATTCAGCAGCTGCTGAGGAACTGAACATACCTCAGATCACTGACAGATAAGTGCTGCCTCCTTGAAACCATGGGCAGCTCCTTCTCCCAAACCTTTGCAGCCCCCAGAGTCAGATTGCAAGCTCAGAGGTTTAATTTCTCCCTGTATTAGGCTGTGCACACAAACCTTGCTACACACAGATTGTGACAGTCAGCCTCTGCACAGCTCTTGCTGCATTAAGGAGAGGAGCCTCTGAGCTGAGAGCTGGGGGGAGATTGTGATGTGCAGCCAGTTTTTTAGCAGGACCTGTCCTGTGTTTCTCCTAGGGCCCCCCTCAAATACCATGCCCCCCCTCTCAAATACCTTATTGTACTCCAGCAGCACGTGGAGGCTCATGGCTCTGTCTGTGGAAGGAGGGGGTGGAGTCAGCACAAGGAGCTGCAGCCTCCATGTGAGGTCCTTTGATTAGGGGGTGTCCAGGCCTATGCAGTCAGGAAACCTCAACTCCCGTTTGGCCCCACCCCCTGTGGCACGCCCTCTCTGACATCATCAGAGGGGGCCCACTGGGCCTAGGAAGGTTGCAGTGCTTCCACAGAAGCATGGGGCCTCCAAAAAACATAGAGCCACCACTGTAAAACGGCCCCAGCAGCCCACAAACGAAGCAGCCTGCTTTGGGCCCCTCAACTATGACTGGGCCTGGGGCACCTGCCCCTTTTGCCCCTCCTTAAAGACGGCCCTGGATACAAGCATGAATGTTCAAATTGTGGAGGATTGCATCCATTGTCCAGATGTTTTAAGACTGCAAGACAAGGAGGTCTGCCTTTTGGAGGGTCTGGAGAGGGGAGCTTCCCCGGTGAAACTCGACGCGATGTTACCGTGGCTAAGGCTTTACGGAAGACATAGAGATGCAGAGTTTTTACGTGACGGTTTTGGTGTTGGTTTTCGGATTCCTTTTGTGGTAAGGCCTGGGGGTGGCAAGTTAAGAAATTTGAAGTCGGCTAGAGTGTATCTGGAGGTAGTTCGGGAGAAGGTGTTCAAGGAGATTGGGGCTGGTAGGATGGCAGGTCCATTCTCGTCTCCTCCGGTGAGGGATTTGAGGATATCCCCTTTGGGGGTTGTGCCGAAGCGGAAAGCAGGAGATTTTCGTTTGATTCATCATTTATCCTTTCCACAGGGGGGGAATCGGTGAATGATGATATTGGTGAAGAGTTGGCCTCGGTGTCATACGTGTCATTTGATTCTGCGGTTGGTTTGGTTCGTGATGCAGGACTGGGGGGGCTTTGATGGCCAAGGTGGATATTGAGTCGGCTTTTCGGTTATTACCTATTCATCCTTCGTGTCATCATCTTCTGGGATTTTGGTTTGAAGGCGAATTTTATGTGCATTTATGTTTGCCTATGGGTTGTTCCATTTCCTGTTCCTTTTTGAATGTTTCAGTACATTTTTGGAATGGGTGGGCCGTGAAGTGGCAGGGTCGAACAATCTGACTCATTATCTGGATGATTTCTTGTGTGTAGGAAGGGAAGGGACAGGAGAGTGTCTGCACATTCTTCGGTCTTTTCAGTGGGTGGCTCACTGATTTGGTGTTCCTTTGGCCTCCGATAAAACAGAAGGTCCAGCATCGGTTACCACTTTCTTGGGAATTGAGATTGATTCAGTAAAGGATGAGTGTCGTTTACCTGTGAAAAAAGTGGTGGAAGCTTTGAGACAGGTTGAAGGGGCTTTGTCGGTTAAGAAATTACATTTGAGAGAGCTGCAGTCGCTGATTGGTCGCTTGAACTTTGCGTGCAGGGTCATTCCGGTAGGAAGAGTCTTTTTACATGTATTGGCTTTGGCGACGCAGGGTATTCGGGAAGGTCATCACTTTGTTAGGATTTCCAGTACCATGAAAGAAGACTTGGAAGTGTGGAAATCCTTTTTGGTGGTGTTTAATGGGGTGACCTTATTCCCTTCTAAAGAGGTTTTGGTGAAGGAGCTGGAATTTTTTACGGACACCTCAGGAGGTGTTTGTTTTGGGGTATATTTTGGGGGACGTTGGTGTGCTTCTCGATGGCCTGATAGTTGGTTGGGATCCTCCTTGGTGCGGAAATTGGCCTTTTTGGAGTTGTTTCCATTAGTAGTGGCCTTGGAGCTGTGGGGAGGTGCTCTGGAGGGAAGAAGGATTCTGTTCCCTTCTGACAACATGGCGGTGGTGTCGGCGGTTAATTCTTTGTCGGCCTCCTCATTGCCAGTCATCAGATTGCTGAAGAGATTTGCGTTGATGTGTCTTAAGTTTAATGTTTTATGCAGGGCGAGGCATGTCCCGGGTCGCCTTAACTCAGTGGCGGATGCTTTGTCTCGTTTTCAGTGAAGCAGGTTTCGTTCCCTGGCTCTGTTGGCAGAGGAGGTGGGCACCCCTTGTCCGGAGGGTCTTTGGCAGCTAGGCTCAGAATTTTTGGAAGATGGGTGAGAGGTTCTTTGTCTGAGTCATCTTGGAAGGCCTACTCGCGAGTTTGGAGGCATTGGGACACTTTAGCTGAGCGGTTCAGGTACGTGGCAGTGGGTGGTTTGGATGAGGAAAGTCTGCTCAGAGCATACCTCATTCGGTTATTTGAGTCTGGGGCATCTCCTGGTGTGGTACGGCAGTCTTTAGCCGCCTTGGCTTTCCTTTTTCAGGTATCAGGGAAAAGGGATGTCACCAAGGATTTTGTGATCAGATGTGCAGTTCGGGGTTATGTGAAGGGGAGATGCAGGGTGGACGCTAGGCGTCCAGTTTCGAGACAATTATTGGAGGGGCTATGGGATTTTGTTGGGAGTTTTTGTTCTTCACCTTATGAGGTTCTGCTGCTGAGGGCTGCTTTTTGTTTAGGGTGTTTTGGGGCATCTCGAGTTGGTGAGTTGGTGTGTAATTCTAGGAGAGGAAGTGGTGGTTTAGGGGCTGATGCGGTTTGGTTGGGAGTCAATGATCTGGTTATTTGGGTTGCTAACTCCAAGACGGATCAGTTGGGTAGGGGACGTAGAGTTGGTTTATTCAGTGTGGGTAACTGTGTGGTTTGTCCAGTGGAGAACGTTAGAAATTTTTGGAGGTACGGGTGGAGTCTAGTGTGGCCTTTTTATGTCACGCGGACAGGTCGGCTTTATCAAGATTTCAGTTTATTTCTATTTTTAAGAAGTGTTTGGTGAGTTTAGGGAGAAATACGAAGGAATTTGGTTCTCACTCTTTTCGTATTGGGGCTGCAGTGGAAGCTTCAAGGTTGGGTTTGTCGGCATCGGAAATTCAAGAAGTGGGAGGATGGAACTCAAGGGCTTTTAAGTCTTACGTTCGTCCTGGTTTGCTGTCATGAATTTTGTGATCATCTGTTAAAGATGGGAGGTAATGTGGAGCACAGCTTGCTGTATGTTATGTTATGTTATGTTTTCAACTTTTAAAAAAAAAGAAAAAAAAAAAGAGAAATTTTGAAATACGAAACATATCAAATTTATACATGAAATATGAATTATTCCTTTTATACGGAATATATATATTTATTCTATTTTATCTTTGTATTTTGTTGGTTGATTGGGGTTGAGTGTGGGGGTTTGGAGTATTTGGAGGCAAGGAGTTGGTGTTTGTTTATTACATGTTTTCCTTTACAGTTGTGGTCGTGGTTATTGGAAGGGATGTGTGGTGGTTTGGTGGGGAGTTTTTTCTTTTAAAGTATTTTATGTGGGGAGTTTTTTCTTTTAAAGTGTTTTTGTGTGGTGGAGATGTTGGTAGTGTGTTTTTGTTTTTGCAGATCCTCCAAGAGTGGTGTGGATTATTGGAGACTCGCTGATTTTTTGGGCGAGAAGAAGGGCGTTGGTGCGATCCTCTGGAGTTCAGATGAGTCTGCTTGGGTCGGCAACACAGGTACGGTGGATCGGAATCCGTTGACTCCTATGGGAGGAGTTTAAGCTGACGATTTTGGGTGCCCTGAGGCACGGTGAAGTTCCCCATGTGCTGGTGGTTCACATGGGAGGGAACGATTTGGGTGTGGTCCCTCTTTGTATGCTGCTGGAGCAGATGCAGGAAGATCGGGGACAGTTGAGGGTGTGGTCACCATGGACAGTGGTGGTGTGGTCCGAGGTGATGCCAAGGATGGTGTGGGAGCAGGCGGAGAATGAGGAGGCGGTGCGGCTGGGCCGTATCAAGCTGAATCGCTGCATGGGAAGGTTCGTGAGGAGGATGGAGGGTGTGGTGGTGCGACATCTACCTTTTGAAGAGGAGGAGGCAGAGTGTTATTTTATGGCGGATGGAGTTCACCTGACAGATGTGGGCAAGGATCTGTTCATCCTGGGGCTAAAGGAGGGGATTGAACAAGCCCTGTTTTTTCTTGGTGGGGGAGCTCTCCCATAAGGTGTTATGTGAGGATCTCGTGGCGGGGGCTTGTAGGCAGTGCTGGCTAGGGGTTCCTTTTTAGTTAGGATTACTTTGGTCAGATGGTTGGGAGTTGGGAAGATTTTTGGTGGTTGGTGGTTTGGAGGGTGTGTGGGGAGTCCTCTTTCAGCACTGGATTATTGTTTTATTATTAATTGTTATGTCATTATGGTGGGTTTTAGTGTGGAGTTTTAGCTGTGGCTATATGTAATAAATATATATATTATTCCACAGTTATGTGTTTGCGTATTTTTTGTCTCCTGGAGTCCGACCCGGTCATCAGTAGGCGACTTATTGGTTTTGCCGTGTCTGATTGCAACGCGGTCAATCCCTATTGCGGAAGCATCAACCTTCAGTAAATCCTGCTCTGTGACAATATATATTCCCATCAAAAACAAAAAAGCCTTTTTCATAATTCCTCAACAGTTTTCATATTTTATTAAATGGATACACTTAAAGAGATAAACATTAGCAAGATGTAAAAAAAAAGCCAAAAATGGATAAAGTGCAGGAGACTGATACATTAAAATATATTTGTAAAGTGTTAAACTCAGTAATATTACATATTAATTTCATTTATTCACTGAGATGAACTGTCAGATAGCTAGAATGTGGCTCTGGTGACCAGGACCCTAAATCGTTATTTTGGGGGGAAAATGTGTGCATAAGAAAAGTTAACATAGAAATTTGAAGAGAAAGTCAATTACTATTTCTACCTAGGGAAGGTATTCAAATAGTTAAAAGTATTTGAAAGAGTTTCCCTAGGCGCGTACAATATTAGTGGACTGTAATTATTATCGTCTATAAATGATCTTATAATCATATAACTATCAATAAAATAGGCATCGATTAGCAATGTCGACAAGATATACGGACATCTTTAAATAACATACAGGAGAGTATGCACTTCTTATGATGGGTGCAGAATCAATGCAGTCTCGTATTCAATAAACTGTCTCAATAATCAGCATAACAGAGTTCCCATACATCACTTTTTTAAAAAATGCTGGATTCTCTAGATGCAGGAGATCTAGTGGGATGGTTCGAATTGGTATAAAGTAGTTCTCCTTCTCCAAAGGTTGCGGAGTCAAGATGTATATATTCAAATAGATTGAGGAAAACCTCAAGTCCTGCAGTGGATGGATAAAGAAAAAACACAATTGCGCAGTATGCAGCGGTACTGGCCCCTATTTTTCCCCCCTATGGGGTACTTACAATAGGTGGAGCCCCTAGCGCGGCTCTGAGTAACGTTTTGCGTGTAGGGTATTTTTCGGCAACCCTATGCCCTTAGTGGAATTTCTTCGCTCCGGACCAGTTCTTGAAAGGAAACAAAATGATGGTTTTGCTGTGGAGATGTACCAAACCAACAGCCCCAGCAGATGCAGTTCCTTTAAGAAGAATTGTGGCGAGAGACAGAAAGCGTGAGTGAAAGAGAAGGGTTATTCTGTAGGACAGTGGTTGCCACTAGGGCACTTGAGAACAGCGGTTGGGAACCACTGTCCTACACAATAACCCTTCTCTCTCACTCACGCTTTCTCTCTCTCGCCACAATTCTTCTTAAAGGAACTGCATCTGCTGGGGCTGTTGGTTTGGTACACCTCCACAGCAAAACCATAATTTTGTTTCCTTTCAAGAACTGGTCCGGAGCGAAGAAATTCCACTAAGGGCCTAGGGTTGCTGAAAAATACCCTACACGCAAAACGTTACTCAGAGACGGGCGAGGGGCTCCACCTATTGTAAGTACCCCATAGGGGGAAAAAATAGGGGCCAGTACCGCTGCATACTGCACAATTGTGTTTTTTCTTTATCCATCCACTGCAGGACTTGAGGTTTTCCAGTGGAATCTATTTGGTGAATATATACAGTATCTTGACTCCGCAACCTATGGAGAAGGAGAACTACTTTATACCAATTCGAACCATCCCACTAGATCTCCTGCATCTAAAGAATCCTGCATTTTTAAAAAAATTGATGTATGGGAACTCTGTTATGCTGATTATTGAGACAGTTTATTGAATATTGAATACGAGACTGCATTGATTCTGCACCCATCATAAGAAGTGCATACTCTCATGTATGTTATTTAAAGATGTCCGTATATCTTGACATTGCTAATTGATGCCTATTTTATTGATAGTTATATGATTATAAGATCATTTATAGACGATAATAATTACAGTCCACTAATATTGTACGCGCCTAGGGAAACTCTTCCTAATACATTACTATTTGTGTTCCTTTTGGGTGTCAAACACGTCCCAAGGGCGGCATACCTAAATCCCTATACCGTATCCATCATCCTTAGCGCCTGCAGGTTCAAAACTTTTATTGAACTATAATAGTTAAAAGTAAATGCCAAGAACAGCTCTCCACCCCATTGCTGGACATTGCGAAAAGCGTGTGAGCATGACGTGTCGATCATCGGCAACTGGGAAATTAAAAAATCAAAAGGTGCTGGTGATGCTGGGTGGAGGAAACTCCTCTACTTCACTCTACAATTTCACCAGATCGGGGATGCTGGGAGGGGGGGAGGTGGGAGACACTACTCATCTTGAAAACTTTAAAACTGGAAAGTGGTCAGGAGGAGTAGCATGTTCTTTTAACTCCTTAGTGGCTGGGCGGTTTTACGAAAATCCATCCTTTAGTGCCCGCAGCTGTTTTGCAATTTCTGCGCTGTTTGTGTTTAGGTCAAATTTTCCTCTTACTCGTTTATGCAACCCACACATATTATATACTGTTTTCCCCCGCCATTAAATGGACTTTCTAAAGATACCATTATTTCCATCATATCGTATAATTTACCATAAAAAAAATTATGAAAAAAATGGAAAATACACACTTTTTAAAAAAAAAATTAAAATTTAATCCGCCAAAAAAGACCCATACTAAATAGTTTTGAAATTTTGTCCCGAGATTAGAAATACCCTTTTTACATGAGCTCATTCTGACCATTTTATGCTCATAATTTTTAGATGCCAGCTTAAGTCCTATTTAATTAAACCCCAGACAATTTTTTTTTTTTTTAAAACTATTTTTTTTTTTTTTTTTTTTTTACACCAAACCTGGTCATGTTAGGTATCATTGGAAAGGCCATGATCATGACCCTCTACAGATCCCCCTATCTTCACTTGGCAGCTAGGGGGTTAACTGGCCCACTGACGTCCTCACACATATGGTGAGGATGTCAGTGGATGGGAGTTGACCCGGAGGCTTGGCTGACATCCTAGATGTCAGCCACCTCCGGGTTTGAATCGTGATTCGGTGTTAATTGGTGCCGAATCACGATCCGGCAACATAGGAGTTAATGCAACCCTCTCACCTTGCCAGCGGTGCAATTTGTTCCTTTCTAGCACTTCCTGATTTTTACTACAGGCGCCGGAGGGCACCTGGTGATGACGTCATCATGCAGCATAATAGAAACATAGAAACATAGAAAAATGTCGGCAGATAAGAACCTTTCGGCCCATCTAGTCTGCCCAATTACATGGATACTTTACCTGGATTTATCTTTTGTTTAGGATAGCCTTATGCCTATCCCATGCCTGCTTAAATTCAATTACTGTTTTGGCCTCTACCACTTCAACTGGAAGGCTGTTCCATGTATCCACCACCCTCTGATGTCATCGCACTGGCTGGGCCCCCTGAAGAGGCCGGGCAGGCTTCCAGCCTGCCAGTCTGCCACGGGAGCCCAGTGAGGAAGGAAAGTATCGGGTGGGAGGGAGGTTAGGGGACCCTGATGTACCATGTACGTCCGCAGTCCCTAAGGCGTTAATTGATTGCACTTATGTACTGGCTGGGTGTAGTAGAGGCAACATCAGTGCTCTATAACCATGGAGACACAGGTTTGAATCCCAGCAAGAGCACCTCTCCAGTAAGTGTCCTTGGGCAAGACACCTAGCGGTACATACTCACCACCCAGGACATCCTTGAAAACGAGAGAAATCTCAATGTATCCTTCCTGGTAAAATACTTTCTCAAAAAAAAAAAAAGGAAGTGTACTCATATAATAGATTAATCTAACCCACCTAATCATCCCATACTCAGCTTTGAACAACCCACCGCTTCCTTGCTCCACTGGCAGAAGAGAACTGGGTACAAATAGTTCTCAGTATTTCTCTGTGTATCCTTCCTCCGCCCCAACCAGATCTCACTTGGTCAAGTTCTTCTCTGTTTCCATGTAGTCCTATGGACTCCAGGAGCTGATAACACTTAGAATTTAGATAATTTACAGCTGATAATAACACCAGCAACTCTAAGCGCCACAGTGTTATCAAGTTGCAGCTGGAAAGTATTGCGACTTGAGCTGCTGTCAAAGCGGTTCAGTCTTAAAACAGACGTTAAAGGTGAGCCGCAAATGGATAACGGCAGACGCAAATTTGCCTTTAATTTACGAGTTGTGATTAGGCTTCAAGTCTATGGAGTTACTAAGTTTACAGCAGCTCTCATTAAGTTTACAGCAAGTTTGGAACACAGGCTTCTCTGTGCCTCTTGAGAAGAGCTTGGACAACACCTCTGGAAACCCCTGTGTGCTATACAAAAAAATACCTGGGAAATACCAATCTTAAACATAAAATACGCAGAAACTAGCAATCATGTCATGACAGCTACACATAAACACAATATTTGGTGCAACTAATTTTATTTGTATGAGTCTAAAAGCAATGTAAAGTACAATTGATATTTTGGCATATAGTATTAAGTACATCACAACTACACATAAAGGGCTCTATTACATTCTTCGAACAAATTCGTACGTTCAGCGCAACTTTTTTTGCATGCAGCGTTCAACGTTATGCATGAAAATTAACGGTGGTATTACAATCCGAATACATTTTAGTCATCCGTCAAAAAATATTGCGCGTACAAAAGACGCGCAAAACGAAGAGAAATACGAGCACAGTAACGTAGCACACGTAAATCTGTGTGCGGACTGGTTTTTTAGCGGGATTCAGCCAATCAGAATTAAGAACCTTAATTGACATTAATTAACTCACTTAAGTTTTTGCACCTGTCAAAGTAAATCTGAGTATACATGTTGCAGCAATAATAAAAACACGCAGAAAATTCTCAATTTTATTGTTTGGGTATGTGTAGAATGTGTAACTAGCAGGGTAATTCAAAGAGATTCGAAAAGTCACTGCACGTTCGGTGACTTTTCGTTCTCTTCAATTCGGTTCCTTTTGCCGATCCCATTTCGGTGACCCTGCGCTGTATTCAGCAAGCACCACAGGGTCCCCGAATTGCAGGGAAAAGCTACCGCAAACACGACGAAAACGAACTGCAAAACCTGTGGAATGCACGCCGAAAACCCGCAAAAACATCTGGATTAACCCGCCGAAAACCACGGAAAGACCCGAGCAGGAGCCGATCACACGCAGCAAAGCTGCCAGAAAAAGCCGAGACCGCACACAGAGGGCAGTGAATAAATTAGGAAAACAGTTTGTATGAATGATTGAAAAGTGAAACGCTGTTTGCAAAGAAACTACTGAGCGAAAATGTCTGAAATTTGCATAGGAGGTCCAGGGAATGATAATAAAAAGGACTGTTACAGAAAAAATAAGTAAACTTAAAAAAATAAATATAAAAAAAAAGAAATCGGACTTTTAAAAAAAATAATTCAGAAAAATGCTTAAAATATCCTAAAAAAATCTATAAATAAAGAGACTCTTTACTGCAGAATTTTATAATGAACGGTTTATTAGGTATTGAATTAAAACGGGAATATTTTTAACATTGAAGCCTATGGGATTCTCCTGAATAAACTTGCCGAATTAAACCACCGAATGGCAGGGCATTTCGGGAACCTTTCACTGCTGGTTTGTGTTCTCTGAATAGCCAAAGCAGTGCTTTTTCATGGGGATTTCACTGCCCTCGAACAGCAACCGAACAGGCACCGTATGTGCAGGCAATTCGCCAAATCCTGGCGAATTGCCTGCACATACGGTGCCTGTTCGGTATTTGGCGAATTGCCTGTTCTCTGGATAGCCGAATGGCCAAGAAAGGTAACCGAACGCTGATTTTCAGCGTTTGGTTACCTTTCTCAAGCAATTTGGATCTCTTTGAATTACCCTGTATACTGAGCTGTATTTTTTTTTTGTGCTGGTGTATTTCGTTTCGACCAGTACGTTCGGATTTGACATTAACACCAGCTTTTCAGAAACGTTAAAATTATGCGGACAAATGTCGTTCGTAAAAATTTGCGCATCGATTGTTATACTATCCGTGTACCAGCGCACGAACGCATTTGCGCTCACAATGTTAAGTATAGGTTGCGCTCACGAACTTGCGTTCGCGCAGGGTCACTCGAGTTAGACGTTAACGCACATCGTATGCGCGAACGTCGTAATACGACATTCAGCGCAAAGGGTTTTGCCCCTCTGTTAATGCGCTTTTGCGCACGCGCAAAAAAGTGCGCGAAGAATGTAATAGGGCCCAAAGGTTGTAGACAAAAATAGTATTAATGCTATTGTTGTTGATTGATTGTTGATGTTATTAAATAGGAACTATACATGTATTTGATCAAAATATTAACTCAAAGGTTCTGATTTGAACACAACATTAGATACAAAGTCACACACATTTATAATAGTATATCTTCATTTATGAAAAAAAGGATTGAGGTTCAGTGACTAAGGGTGGCAACAATATTTCTTCAGAATCTACACACCTTTCTATGTACTGTTAGGGCTGAATAATACTTAAGGGATTATTCACTAACCTCCGAATTGGCCCCGAATTGCACAAAACTGAATTTCACCGTTCGGTGCAATTCATCTACTCACTAAGCTGTCAGTTCACCGAATACAGGTGAATTGACAGTGAAATACAGTGCAATTCGGCTGCATTCAACGGCATCAAAATTGGCCCATAGAAGACTATCGTGTCTTCTATTTACAGAACGCTGAATTGCACTGAAAGTGCAGCAAAATGCCCTGATTTTCAGGGTCTCTATTCGACAGGTTTAAACAGGCGAATCCCATAGATTTCAAGGTAAAAAAATAATAAAAATAATTTTATATTTTATTATAGAATGTTTATTCTTTTTACTTTAATAATTGACCTTTTTGTATGTTTTTAGACATTTTATTAAATTATTTTTTTAAAACACATTTATTTTGTCACAGACCTTTTTATTATTTTTCAAAGGACCTTTTCTATTATTTATATACATTTTTACTACATTTTTATTGATTGATACTCTTATTAGGAAAATGGGAGACCTATTTTTTTTTTTACAGTTTGGCGGAATTTGCCAATGCCGATTCAGTAATTAGGTGCAATTTAGCGGTTATTGGCTCGATCCGGCGTATTGTGCCGTCGTCTAAGAACTTCTTTGGCGATTCCAATTACAGCCAAATACAGTGAGCATTCGATAAATTCACCATATTTTTGATGAATTGGAATCGCCGAATTGAGTCAAAAAGCAGCGAAATGCAAAGCACCAACGTTGTATGCAATATCGGTGCTTTGTGAATAGACCCTTTAGTGTAAGAGGCAAGTTCAGCCTCTCTGTTTATCATTATAACTTTAGGTTTATAACTCAAGTACCACACAGAAAATGCTGGTCAAGAGAAGCCTGACGGGTGTGCTGGTATTTTCTAGATATTAACTGTTCATGATCAGCTTAATGGAGTTATATGAGACCACAACTCTCAAGGAAAAATTTACAATTTTTTATTATATATTTTCTCCAACATATTAAACTATTATTACTTTTACTAGTAAAACAATGCTCAATGAAGACATAACATACCCTTATTATATATTTGGTAACATATACCTCACATATAAAACAATATGATGTTTGGAGCAACAGGAATCTATAATATATACTATACATATCTACCTCACCGGTCACATTTCTATTATAGAACTAGAGTGCATTTGCATTCTACTGACCTCTGCTTTATATCATTGGTTGATTTCTGACAAGTTTCAATTAAACTTAGCATTACTACCCCCTATGTTCTGTTCTAAGTCAAGCAGGAACATCTTTGTCAGTGTGTATTACAGTGAGTGCTTTTAGTGTTGAGTTGTGTTGAGTGTTGAGGAATGAAATGTACTACGGATGGAACTGGCAGAGCCAGTATGCTATCACCAGGTATCTGGGCCTGCTACCAATAACAGCCTTTTACTGGACAACAATGGAACTTAATTGCCTTGGTTGAAAGTGATTTAGGTGACTGGCTCTTGTCACATATTATGCGGTTTTGACGGATGGCATTGTTAACAACAAATGTCCTCCCAAGACTTCTGTATGCATTTCAGATGCTGATGAATGTGGCGCCTAGCAACTTCTTCCCTGCCATAAGAGGATATTTGTTATGTCTGGAGGGGGCAAGACCTCTTGGTTTAAGTATAACCTACTTTTCTCCCCAAGATCACAGGAGGAGTGGCATTGCCATAGATGTGGCACTATTACTATGCAGTACATCTACGTCTTCGGTTGGAGCGAGGTGTGGAGGCAAAAAAAGTGGATGGAGCTGGAGGTGGATACGTCTACAGTAACTCTTAGTATCCTGCCCTACATCCCTAAATCTGTGGCACATCATGCAGACTGTCACACCTACAATGAAGATCTGGTGGCGTTTGCTTACCAGATCAATGGTTGCCTCTTTTCCCCTCTCCACTTAAATGTTGCCCACCTACTCACACACTTTCAATCTGTCACCAATAATATAGATGCCACCACTGAGCACCCCAACCTTTTCTGGATGGGGGGAAAGCATTGGGCCCCATTCAGATTAGCCTACCGGATTCCTTCCGGACTCGTTTTAATTTCGATAAACTTCTGAAATGCCTATGTTTCATGGCCTCTTTACAACAACAGATGAACGGACGGAAGAACGTCTTCAAACGCCTCACTTCTAGAATCGTATTCTCAGTAAATGGAATATCTTTACACTTTTCCCTGCTGCAGCAACAGAGTCATCGCTGTGTAGGTCTAGTTGTGAATTGGATATCCGGATATTGTTCTTAGATTTTGACTATGCCAAAATCTGCACCCTTACTTATGCTCCATAGCATCTCATACCAAAGAATCTACCTGCAAATTATTCACACAATGGCACAGCACCCCCACCAACCCCAATAGGAGTGATACTTGCTGGCAATGCAGAGAGCGATGTGCTTATATATTTCATATGTGGTAGTCTTGTACAGCTATTCAACAGTACTGGCAACAAATATATAGAATCACGGCGGAACTTGTAGTGGACCCACCACCCTTCACCCTGGAGGAGCTGCTTTTAAGTCATACTTCACTTTGCATCCCTGCTTCCAAAAAATACTGTAGTCATTAGATTATTAAATGCCGCAAGTGCCTTATTTCTGATGTGTTGGACAGATCCAGTTCCACCTTCCTTTTGAGAATGGCTCCAAGCATTCTGGAATAGCAGAGGAACTCATTTTCTCTGCTGGGGGAATGCTAGAAGAGAGCAACAAATGTTGGTTCTTCTGGCTGTATTATGTTATACCTGGTTGGCCAAGAGGTCGTTAGGCACCATGACTGGGATTTGAAACCTCAGCCCGCTCTCCTCCACAGGATAATGTGTGAAACCTTTTACCTGTCTCTGATCATAATTAGGGATGAGCCGAACACCCCCCGAGTTCGTTTCGGACCCGAACCCGAACTTTCCAAATGTTCGGATCCGAACCCGAACTCAATTAAAATCAATGGGGCTGAAAATTCGTTTTTTTGAGTGCCCTCCAAGAGGGCATATATGCTAGATATTTGTCATAAAAGGTGTATGGGGGTCCGGGTTGTGCCCTGGGGGACAGGAAACAAGGACAAAAAGTTTTAAAAAAAACATTTTTAAAGGGACAGTGACTTTTCCATGAAATAAGGGTTAAAAATAAAAACGAAAAATTCCTTCAAATATCATGCCTAGGAGGTCCCCATAACCAGCCTGTGAAGTGGCGGATTTCTAGGATGTATAAAAACATTTAAAAACAAAAAAAATGACGTTTCAAATGACGGTAAATGCTTTTCCTTTAACCCTTTCGCTGCTGAGGCTTTTCCCGCCCCTGTGCTGAGGTCATTTTTTACCTGTTTTGCGCATCATGTTTAAACGTGTTTTGAAGGCTTATTTTAGTATATGACATCGACATATTATATATCGTTCTTTCCGTCAGACTCGGTAGATTCATAATATGTCATTATTATATGTATACGTTATGTCATGTTTGTATATTATAACAAAAAATGCAATAAAATATGTATTTTCAATAATTTACAGCGTGTAAAGTGTTTTTTTCCACATTTTAACATGCGAGCAATTGCGGTTATATTTTGTATGGGGTGCGCTTGTTAAAAAAATTAGAGATGGGGTCTCGTTACATTTTTTTTTGGGGAAAATGACACCATTTTTAACAAACGCACCGCATACAAAAATCGTTAATGCAGCATCATTGTTCACATTATAATTGAAATGGGAACAATATTGCTGCATTAACAAACCAAAAAAAAAAAAAAAAGTGTTTATTTTTTTTTTATTATTTTTTTTTTTAATTTTTTTTTATTTTTATTTTTTTTTTTTTTTTTTTTTACAATTTTTTTACTTTCATGTTTGGTATCGTTGGAACGGCCATGCTCTGGCCGATCCAACGATATCAAAATTTAACCCCTAACTGCCACGGATCGGGAGATAGGGAGTTCATTGGAACTCCCTATCTCCACACTTCGTGGCAGTTAGGGGTTAATGCTAGGACTGGCGTCATCGTGCTGCGCACGATGACGCCAGTCCTCTGGGGGAGTTCCCGGAAGCTTGGCCGACATCCAAGATGTCGGCCAGCTCCCGGGAAGGATCGCAAATCGGCGCTTTTCAGCGCCGATTTGCGATCCAGCTCCCCAGGGGTTAATGCCAGGCATCATTTGGAAGGGCAGGCTGTGCCCTTCCAAATGATGCCTGGGTTAAGCCCCTGTGAGCCGCCGATCGGGAGGGAGAGAGGTCCGAAGGACCTCCCCCCCTCCCTTTCAGGCGCCTCCTCCGCACATGCGGGGGGGGCGCCTGAATTATGTGTCATCGCGGGGGCGCGATGACACATAATAATGGCGGCCACTGCTCCGGATGCCGGGCTGACATCCAGGATGTCAGCCCGCACCGGAGGGGCCAGCGATCGGCCGGAACCCGGCCGAACGCTGACCCCAATGCGAGGACGCGCTCAGCGCGTCCTCCGCATACCAGGGGGAATGCTGAGGACGCGCTGAGCGCGTCCTTAGCATTCAAGTGGTTAATCTATTCATAAACAACTGCTTGGAGCGGCAGTCTGTATGAAAAGAGGAGACCTTTTTGGACACGCAGAAAACGTTTACTGATTTTTTGGCTATTATCGTGAAACTTATGCAGGCTTTGGATGAAAGTAACAATAGGTGCTTTAAAATTGGGCCTTTAGCATCCCCAACAGTGCCGTCACACCGTAACCCCTCTGAGGATATGAATCTGATACAGGCGTCAGTGGCAGTAAACCCAAATATTGTGCTTTTGGTGCCAGGCCAGCAAGTACAATCATACAGTAACCCCTCTGTGGTATTGTGGAAGAATGCAGGGGTGGACCATGTGGTCCTATATTGAAAAGATATGAATCTGGTAATGGGCGTCAGTGCACCCAGATATTGTGCTTTTGGTGACAGGCCAGCAAGTATCATCACACAGTAACCCTTTTGTGGTATTGTGGAAGAGTTCAGTGCTGGAGGATTTGTGAATGCAGAAGACATCTCCGATCTATTCTGTTACGTCAGTCAGCATCAGGGGATTGATAACTGCTGATCCAGGACTGATTCATTTTTATAAATGTCAGCTGGTCTACTGAGTCGGTGGACAGACGCACTCTTTTATCTGTGACAAAACCTGCAGCGGCACTGAACGTCCTTTCAGAAAGCACGCTAGATGAAGGGCAACCTAGAAGCTGCATAGCATATTGGCTAAGTTCTGGCCAGTGATCCAATCTCAACACCCAGTAAGCCAGTGGATCATCCGCTGGAAAGGTATCCAGGTCTGCCCTTGCCCCTAGGTAGTCCTGCACCATATGGTGAAGACGCTGGCAATGGGTGCCTACATTTGACATCCCTGGGCTTCGTGGACTAAACAAATTTAAAGATGCATCAGTCAAGCGGCCCTGCCCTTCACCACTATTCCTCTGATCATCCGCAGCCTCAGAAGCACGTGTGTCATCACTTGGTAACCTACCAGTGCCTAGAAAGGTGTTACACAAGTGTCGCTTTAGAGCGTCCAAGTTTTTTCATCCAGTGCTCCCTCTGTGCGGGCAGGATGAGCTCTGAAACTTTACCCTTTGTGACAGGGTGAGGGGCAGGGTTGTAGATCACAGGGATATTAGGCGTCTGAGGAATGCTATTTTCCCACTAAAGGGTTAATTCAGACACAAGGCCTAATTAAGACTGCACTGCCCATATAGGTGTGTGGTTCCAGAGGAGAGACAAACAGACCGACAGACAGAGAGAGAAAGCTGTTGTAGGGTCAATCTGTGTGCTGGATGAAGCGAGGAGAGGAACTCCTGACGTTTATGTGCTAGAAAAAGGTACGCTGTTTGACTGGGAACCAGCTTAGCTGGCCAGTATCTGTTAGAGAGAAATAGTGTTGTTTAGTTAGGCTCCATAGATGGAGTAGGTGTTTATTTTGATATTTTGTTTGTTTTTGATGAGCTGCTGTACCCTGCTGCTTTTATGAGTTGAATAAAAGTGGGACAATCGAACCTTGCATCCAGTGCCTTTATCACACCTTGTATCGTGGATCAAGAAGGGTTGCCAACCAGTAATGATCCCTCTCCTTGATAGCACGAATCCTGGGGTCCTTTAGCAGGCTTTGCATAATAAGGGAGCCCATGCAGCGTAGGATGGAGGTGGCATTAGCTTCCGAGTCTTCCTGGTCAATAAGGATGACCCTATCGTGCACTACCTCCTCCCAGCCACGTACTAGTCCTTGGGTTTCTGGGGACACAAAGCCCTCCCTTAAGGAATCCCCACCTTCAATGCCCCCACAACTTAAATATTCCTCCTCATCCTCCTCCTGTCTGATCTGAGTAGGACCTGCAGGAATGCTGTCGGCATAAAGACTGTGGCCTTGACAGTGTCAGGGATCAGCACCCGTGTGTGCAACAACCAGACCTACATCAGTGCTAACTATGTAAAGTGCTGCCTCAGACCTTGCCAGCACTGATCAGGGGCGGATCCAGGGGGGGCAACAGGGCAATTGACCCCCCCGAGAAAATATTACCGCTGGCCGTCGCCAGTGCTAGCGCTAACTGAAGCACTGTCCATCTACTGTCTGAAAACAAACAGAGTGAAGCCGCGCAGCGGCTGCGGGTGGCCGGGCAGCCTGGATTGACGATACCATGATCTCAGACACTCTGAGTGAGATACTGCCACTGGCCGACCGGCCACATTCAGTGCGCGCAGCTGTCACGTGATTTCCAGGTCGTGACGCAGTGCGTATGCGCCAGGCTGCTGCCTCTCATGTGGGCGGGAGAGGCAATAGCAGCAGGAGGCTCCATACTGTCTGCACTGCGGGACCAGCCAGTGCGTGGGCGGCAGGCTGCTGCATGCGCACGCCACTCGTGTCTCGCGCAGAGTGATTGGGCCTGGCCTGGCCTGCATGCATTAGAGATGAGTCAGACAGTTAGAGGAGACTAGAGTGGGACACAGAAGAACTACCATCCTCCGTCGCCCGTCTGTGCCATCCATAGCCTGCCCAAGGTTCAACAGCCAAACACAAGGTACCTGGCTGCGCAGTGCGTCATGTGTGGTGCTTGCTAGGGAAGGAAGGGATGGGGTGTCACTGAACCCCAGAAATGAACCCAGGAATTTGTATAGATGAACGGGATAACATAGAATGTTCAAATTCAACTTCAGCTTGGGGAGTTCAGTTCACTGTGTGACTGTGACCTTTACATTCAGTGGGATTCAGTTAGGACTGTATGATACGTTAAATATTTTAGTTCTGTAAGCAACAACTTATTTTCGGTCACTGCCCCTCCCGAGACTAGGCTCTGGATCCGCCCCTGGCACTGATAGGGGTTAACCAAAGTGTAAACACCAAACACACGCCGCACCCTCCTGTCTGTCAATAAAAGAGAATCCTCCCCTTGCAACTTGGCTTTGCATTGCAAGTCATTCCCTGAAAGTGTTCTGACCCCTCTGTTATCCTGCTATCAACCGTGTACCAGACCCTGCTTGACCCACCCACCTTGCCTCATTGCTGCCAGCCACAGACCACGGAACGTCCTGACTACTCTTTTGCTTGCTCCCTTTGTACCTCGCCATGGACTCTGACCTGCCTCAGTCAGCTAACTCCCAGGTACCTCCAGCATATCCTTGCCTAAAGGGCTCTAACCACCTGAACATGGGTCCCACCACGGCGAATGCCAGGTGCCACCCTGACATAATGCAAAGCCCAACAACTGAGCCCACAGGGATGCTACAGCCCTGGAAGATCTGGCCCACCTGTTATGCGTTGTAGTGGAGGAGCTATGGACTGTTATGGCCTCCCTAAGAAGCACCCTTCCTAAAGTGTGTGTTGCCCCAGGAAAGAAGCCTAGAGGCCCGCTTACTAAAGAGGAGCGCGCCAGGAGGATGGCGGAGGCCGAGGGTCTATGTATATACTGTGCCTCAATGTAACGGTTAGCCCCTGCTTGGGCCATCGTGGTGGCTTGGAACAGGAGATGAACCCTTAAGGCAGGTGAGTTACTGACTGGACACAAGGACAGACTGATTTCTCCAAAACCAAGGAGCACCAAAAAACAGAACAGAATTGCCACTAAGCTCCGAAGGCTTCAAGACCGACAGACAACTTAGGACACGCTCAGAAACACAATGATACGCCTGCAAATCCGTGAATTGAGCAGGCTGCAGGGCAGTCAGAGAAACACAATGATACACCTGAAAATCCGTGAAGTGAGCAGGCTGCAGGACAGTAAACAAAACAGACAGACTATACTAAAGAGGTCCTTATAAGCGGCCTCTGAATATATACTAGACTAATGCAGACAAGGTACATAAAACATGAAACATACAAGAATCGTCAATCAGGCAGAGGTTGGCAACAGATCAGAATATACAGTACCAAGAGTGAGTAGAAGGGATAGTCAGGAATAAAGCCGAGGTCAGAACCCGAAAATACTTGACCAGGAATGCTTTGCAGCAAGTCAACTCAGGGAACACGAACCAGACAGAACCACCATCAAACTCCACAAACAGTCAATGAGGCTCTGTGCTGCTGGGAATATATAGGGAGTGGGTCTGTGTGATTGGGCCATGTGACCCCAGACCAGGAGATCACAACAGAACCCCAGATCAGCCCTAAACAGCACAGCCAGACACACCATAGGGGAAAACCAAACATGAAGGCCCTTCACCACCAGGGGGCAAGGCCGAGACGTGACACTCCAGAGACCACTGGTTCGCAGCCTGTCCCGTAACACCCCCAAAAAGGCTAGCTCCCACACCCGAGACGGCTAGGGTCTCCCAGCAAACCCCAATGAAAAAGACTGTTTGAAAAAACTCCGGTGCTTAAAGAGGCACCCCATGCTAAGCTCGCTGCACCTGACCTGAGCCCAAGCCTGCTCCAAAGACATCTCAGGTACTGGGAGCTTGTTCCTAGGCCCCCAGTTCCCAAGTCTATGCCCAGAAAACCTCCTACACCTAAGCCTGCACCCAGAAGACTCAAGCCCGCTGTACCCAGGGGTAGGGAGTCTCTGGAGGACTATGCAGGAGAGGAGGAAGAACCCGAACTGCCCATTGAGTACGAAACCCCCAGACCTGAGGAGTCTGACCCTCCTGTCTCTATAGACTATCACAGTACACCTGTGGAAACAGAACCTCCACTGCCTATGGAGATTATGTGCGTGCCTGTGGGGGGGGGTGGAACAAGTTGACCTGAACATTTCCTTGTGCCATACTCACACAGCTACTCATTGATGGCCCTCTGCTGCTTGTGCAAATGCTGCAGCATTGCCATTGTCGAGTTCCACCTGGTGGGCATGTCACAGATCAGACGGTTTGTGGGAAGGTGGAATTGTCTTTGAATTTATGCCAGGCGAACACTTGCTGGGAATGACCAACTGAAGTGGCTGCAGACTTTTCTGGCCTGGCTGAGAAACTCTGTCAGCCCTGGGTACCTGGCTAGGAAACGCTGTACCACCAGATTTAGGATGTGTGCTAGGCATGGTACATGCGTCAATTTACCCTTGCGTAGGGCGGAGAGAAGGTTGCTGCCATTATCACAGACGATCATTTCCAGCTGAAGCTGGCGTGGTGTTAACCATCTGTGCACCTGGCCCTGCAGAGCTGACAGAATTTCTGGCCCAGTGTGGCTCCTGTCCCCTAAACAAACCAGCTCAAGCACAGTATGGCTTCTTTTTGCTTGAGCCATTGCGTAGACCCTGTCAGGCGTCGGTTTAACTGCCACTTTTCCAGAGGCACAGAAGGAGGAGGAGGAGGAAGAGGGAGAGGTGGTGGTGGTGGTGGAGCAGACAGACCTCATACAAGCAGCTTTCTGGAGGCATGGTGGATGAACAAGCTCCAGCACAGAGTCCCGTCTTAGATCCCTCCCAGCTGCAATCAGAGTTACCCAGTGTGCCGTGAAGGAAATGTAACGACCCTGTCCATGCTTGCTGGACCACGTGTCTAAAGTCACATACACCTTGCTGCTGACTGCCTTTCCCAATGACTGGATAACATTGTCTTCCACGTGCTGGTATAGTGCTGGAATGGCCTTGCGTGAAAAGTAATGCCGTTTTGGAACCTGACACTGTGGTACAGCACATTCAGCAAATTCACGGAAAGGAGCAGAGTCCACCAGCTGGAAAGGCAGCAGCTGCAATGCGAGTAATTTTGCTAAGATGACATTTAGACGCTGTGCTTGGGGATGGTTTGGACTATATTTTTTCTTACGCTGCAGCAGCTGCGGCAACGTAATCTGACTGCGTAAATCTTCAGCTGATGGGGGTACTGTCACATTGTGAAGGAGCTGGCACATCCATTACTGTAGCATCATCCCCCTCAGTGGAGGTTGTAGGCAATGACATGGCAGGACATACAGTGGGGGTAGAGACAGATGAGGAGGAGGAGGAGGACCTACGCAAAGTTTTGCGCCAACAGGATGTGTGGCAGGAGGTCATATGTCGCCTCAAGCACGTGGTACTCAAGCATCCAGTTTCTTTCCCACGCTTCAGCCTCATCTGACATAGATTACAAATAGCAATGGTGCGGTCTGCTGCACATTTCTTAAAGAACTCCCAGCAGACAGCAGAGTTCCTGCGTGTGTGCTTTGAGACAACAGCGCTCTGCACCGGAGCAGCTCTGACATCTAATGCCTTGGACTGGCTAGTGCTACGGTTGGTCATAGAGGATGTTGTGCCTCGTGTTTGCTGTGCCTCCTCCTCCTCCTCCTCCCCCCTCCTCCTCCTCACTTGATTCCTCTGTTCGATCAGGGACCCAGGCCACAGATTACAAATCTCAGAAACCTCTTATAAATCAGTGAGACTCCTGATGGGTGGCAGTGAAACCGCTTATAAATCAGTGAGACCCCTTGATGGGTGGCAGTGAGAAGCCACAGATTAAAAATCTCAGAAAGCTCTTATAAATCAGTGAGACCCCTTGATGGGTGGCAGTGAAACCTCCTATAAATCAGTGAGACCCCTGATGGGTGGCAGTGAAACCGCTTATTAATCAGTGAGACCCCTTGATGGGTGGCAGTGAGAAGCCACAGATTACAAATCTCAGAAACCTCCTGTAAATCAGTGTGACCCCCTGATGGGTGGCATTGAAACAGCTTATAAATCAGTGAGACCCCTTGATGGGTGGCAGTGAGAAGCCACAGATTACAAATCTCAGAAACATCCTGTAAATCAGTGTGACCCCCTGATGGGTGGCAGTGAGAAGCCACAGATTACAAATATCTGAAACCGCTTATAAATCAGTGAGACCCCTTGATGGGTGGCAGTGAGAAGCCAAAGATTACAAATCTTAGAAAGCTCTTATAAATCAGTGAGACCCCCTGATGGGTGGCAGTGAAACCTCCTATAAATCAGTGAGACCCCTGATGGGTGGCAGTGAAACCGCTTATAAATCAGTGAGACCCCTTGATGGGTGGCAGTGAGAAGCCACAGATTACAAATCTCAGAAACCTCTTATAAATCAGTGAGACCCCTTGATGGGTGGCAGTGAAACCTCCTATAAATAAGTGAGACCCCTTGATGGGTGGAAGTGAGAAGCCACAGATTACAAATCTCTGAAACCTCTTATAAATCAGTGAGACCTCTTGATGGGTGGCAGTGAAACCTCCTATAAATCAGTGAGACCCCTGATGGGTGGCAGTGAAACCTTTTATAAATCAGTGAGACCCCTTGATTGCTGGCAGTGAGAAGACACAAATTACAAGTCGCAGAAACCTCTTATAAATCAGTGTGACCCCCTGATGTGTGGCAGTGAGAAGACACAAATTACAATTCGCATAATTCTGCTAGAAGTATGTGGGACCCCCTGATTGCTGGCAGTGAGAAGACACAGATTACAAGTGTCAGAAACCTCCTTTAAATCAGTGTGACCCCCTGATTTCTGGCAGTGAGAAGACACAAATTACAAGTCGCAGAAACCTCCTATAAATCAGTGTGACCCCCTGATGTGTGGCAGTGAGAAAGAGAAGACACAAATTACAATTCGCATAATTCTGCTAGAAGTATGTGGGACCCCCTGATTGCTGGCAGTGAGAAGACACAGATTACAAATCGCAGAAACCTCCTTTAAATCAGTGTGATCCCCTGATGGGTGACAGCCAGTGAGAACACACGTATTATAACAATTCCCAAATATTTTGTAGAAATTAGTGAGCCCCAAAATACTGCGTGGTACTGGCTATGTGACAAGACACAGATCACCTCAATTCCCAAATATTTTGTAGAAATTAGTGAGCCCCAAAATACTGCGTGGTACTGGCTATGTGACAAGACACAGATCACCTCAATTCCAAATATTTTGTAGAAATTAGTGAGCCCCAAAATACTTGCTGGCAGTGACAAGACACAGAAGATCACCTCAATTCCCAAATGTTTTGTATAAATTAGTGAGCCCCAAAATACTTACTGGCACAGTGACAAGACACAGAAGATCACCTCAATTCCCAAATGTTTTGTATAAATTAGTGAGCCCCAAAATACTTACTGGCACAGTGACAAGACACCGAAGATCACCTCAATTCCCAGTTATTTGGTAGAAATGAGACCCCCCAGTAGCGTGGCAGACCGGCAGTAACAACACAGAACAACAATCTCCTATGAAATCTCCTCTCAAATGCGTGGTGAAGCAGGGCGTGGAAACCTTATATAGTGTGCTGCGGGACTTAGCTCTGTGAGCCCATGATTGGGCAACATTTGCCCAATCAGGACTCTGAGCCGTGATTGGCATAGTGTTGAACCTGTCTTGCATCAGACCTGTGGTCAGGTGCAAGGCTGTAGCCAATTACAAGCTTCAGGCCAGTGGGAAAGTGCATAGTGGGCCATTGTGATGCATTGTGGTCGAACTTGCTCCGAACACTCGGAAATGTTCGGAGTTCGCGATCTAAACAAACAGACTAAGTTCCGCCCGAACTCCGAACCGTCCAAACCGAACAGCTCATCCCTAATCATAATCAAAATATGCTCAAAACTCCTACATTCCCTTCTCGGTGCAAGCCCAACTTCCCTATTACGGCAGTGAACGAGGAATCTTTAATTTGTATTCACCAAACCTATGCACAGTCCGATCAACACTTTATTTACCTTCTATAGTTTTTTTTATACATTACACCCTGTACATTTCATTGATCTTATCTGTTATAAACAATAAAAACGATTATATAACAAAACAATTCATCTTTAATCAAGGATTATTCAAGTACATACCAATTTAGCAAGATTTTAGTAAAACTGGTTCCTAAATCGTTGCTGTTCCTCTCGAATGCTCTGAGAAGCTTTGTTACTTAATTTTTAATGTTTCGGTGCTTTAAACATTTTGTAGCTATAGGCTTTCTTAGATGATATTTTGCTGAATACTTGTTGATGTTAATTATTCGCTGCTACAGTACAATCGGTTTGACAAATCATCCATCAGCACAGAACAATATTCCTAACAATATAAGTTTATTAGCAGCTACTGCTACTATTGTCTTCCGTATTATATCATAAGTAGCATATACAGTATGCCACAAATCATTGGCCGTTATGCTATAACTGAACAGTTTATGTCAATTGGAAATTTACCATTACAATATTAGTGCTTAATCCCAAATTTGTGTTTTCAGCTATATGGTTATAATCAAAAAGTGATATGATCAATGTCATGTCCCACTCAAATCTGGTTGTATGCTTGAAATAAAACTGTGTTCCTGATTTAAGAAAAAGTCACTCTCAACTATATGCATCTGATTACAATCTTCCGCTAACTGGTCAGCGATATATCTGATCTTTGCTGCCTCCTCTGACTTTGCACCATCTATTAGCTCCATTGCTGCTTTGAATAAAAACACTGTATCAACCACTATAAAAAGCGCAGCAAAGACCCCAGTCACAGCTGCAGCAGCCTGTGCCCCTCGGGCAGCTATCTGGGCCCCCCGAGCTGCATTAGCTGCTAGATTGGCCAGTTGAACCAGCCGAGCAATCTCCACTGCTGCATATGCACCTCTTACACCAACTCTGACAAAATCAGAGTTCAAGCCCAATAAATCAATCATTTCAATAATTAAAATATCAATTTGTCTTAACGTAGCCTGCATATTTTCTCTCATATTGTTGATTTCCTTTATAATCTCCTCAACTTTATTGCATTTAGCCTTAATGTTAAACCTGTCAGCAATAGATGCCGCGGCACCAGTGACTCCCCCAGCAGTAGCCACTCCAATGCCAACGCCTGTTACAATCAGAGATGCCCCAAACGTGACAGGAGCCAGGCAAAGTCCTACGATAGTGGCAATACCACCTGCTATTCCAAAGGAGCTCCCGGCAACGCTTGCAATGATGGATCCTTTATGGAACTTGTCCACATCATCTGCGATACTGTGCAATTGTTTGATGCATTCTTTTACAGTTTCTACAAATTGACGTTGCAGGTTTCCAAACCTTTCAATGTTTTCTCTGATCTGTAAATGTGAACAGAGGAAAAAAAAACAATAGTAAATTACACACCCAAAAAGAACACAAAACTATAACAATCCATGTTCAGTATTTGCTGGCGCTTAAATATAACAGCTGCTATTTGTTTTCTTTATTTTGCATACATATTTAATTTTCAGATATTCCTTTAATAAATGTAACCACGTTGCAGCATATTGATGGCACTACAAATTGGTGTGCTGTGTGAATCTGTGAAGGTTTCTGCAACAGACATGCGATTAATCTGTGTAATAATAAAGCAATGTTCTATTCAGAGATTTGACACTACAGGTTGCGAATCCCGCTACAGATTTCAAAGACCGAGCTTTTCCATCATTGTTGTTTCTCACCTTCCTGCCTCATCCTCAATTCTCTTGTACCATCTGGCGCAGCAGTGTGTTCCTCAGCACCAAGATGGATGCACTGGACTATGCTGTGCAGCTTCAGCATTGGAATGCTGTGCATTAATGGCTAGAAACACATTGAGGCTGCACAGCTTTTCCCTTGGTGGCAGTCCACAGCATGTCCCACAGAGTCCCCTGCTCGTGCTGCGCAAGATGTCCCTTAACTCCTTCACTAACAAGATTGAGATATCTTGGGCTTCAAAGGCACCATCCGGTGCCCAGATATCGAGATACCTTGATCTGCAGATCTGCAGCCCAAAGCAAATGAAATTTGCTACAAATAAATGTTGTTTGCTTTTGGGCTGCAGAAGGTGCCCCCAAAGATTTAGCTCTAAGGGCATAATGCCCAAAGAGTTAAAACTGTGTAAAATCAGCTGATGAATGCTTGACATCGGGCAGCCAGCAGCCGATGCAGAAGAAAAAAAAAGGAAAAAAATTGAGCTGCAGCTGTAACTCAATTTGGCAGCAGATTGTGCAGTCTACTGGCCAAATAGGTTATTTACAGAAAGAAATACAATGGGTATATGCTAAAATATTTCTTACTGTATAATTAAAATGAATATTACAAAAAATCACTGGTTTCTGACAATTTTTTTGGAAAATTACTTGGTAGTGAAGGGGTAAAGGCACACACTGCCATTTCCCTCTTTCCTTCTGGCTATTTGGAATCCTGACAGGGCTCCAGAAAAAATGGAAAATCCCCTTCTCTTAACCACTTCGATGCGGAGGACGCGCTGAGCGCGTCCTCCGCATGGCTGCTGGTGTGCTGAGGACGCGCTGAGCGCGTCCTCACTTTGGGGTCAGCGTTCGGCCGGGTTCCGGCCGATCGCTGGCCCCCCCAGTGCGGGCTGACATCCTCGATGTCAGCCCAGCATCCGGAACCGCCGCCGCTGAAATTAGGTGTCATCGCGGCAGCGCGATGACACATAGTTCAGGCGCCCCCCCCGCATGTGCGGAGGAGGCGCCTGAAAGGGAGGGGGGAGGTCCTTCGGACCTCTCTCCCTCCCGATCGGCGGCGTTGCGGGGGTTAACCCAGGCACCATTTGGAAGGGCACAGCCTGCCCTTCCAAATGGTGCCTGGCATTAACCCCTGGGGAGCTGGATCGTTAATCGGCGCTGAAAAGCGCCGGTTCGTGATCCTTTCCCGGAGCTGGCCGACATCTTGGATGTCGGCCAAGCCTCCGGGAACTCCCCCTGAGGACTGGCGTCATCGTGCATAGCACGATGACGCCAGTCCTAGAGTTAACCCCTAACTGCCACCAACGGTGGAGATAGGGAGTTCCAATGAACTCCCTATCTCCCGATCCGTGGCAGCTAGGGGTTAAAGTTTGGTATGGTTGGATCGGCCAGAGCATGGCTGTTCCAACAATACCAAACACGAAAGTGAAAAAACTTTTTTTAAAAAAAATAAAAATTAAAAATAAAAATATATTTAAAAAAAAATTATAAAAAAAAAAATAAACATTTTTTTATTTTTTTTGGTTCGTTAATGCAGCAATATTGTTCCCATTTCAATTATAATGTGAACAATGATGCTGCACTAACGATTTTTGTATGCGGTGCGTTTGTTAAAAATCGTGTAATTTTCCCCAAAAAAAATGTAACGAGACCCCATCTCTAATTTTTTTAACAAGCGCACCCCATACAAAATATAACCGCAATTGCTCGCATGTTAAAATGTGAAAAAAAACACTTTACACATTGTAAATTATTGAAAATACATATTTTATTGCATTTTTTGTTATAATATACAGACATGACATAACGTATACATATAATGATGACATATTATGAATCTACCGAGTCTGACGGAAAGAACGATATATAATATGTCTGGGTCATATACTAAAATAAGCCTTCAAAACACGTTTAAACATGATGAGCAAAATCGGTAAAAATGACCTCAGCACAGAGGTGTGAAAAGCCTCAGCAGCGAAAGGGTTAAATGCTCACGGTCCAAAGCATTTCAGATAGCAGGTGTTCAGTCTGTAAGTACAGCATCTCCTGCATCTTACCAGTCAGAGAGAGCATCTAGCATCCTCTTGAAGGAACCGCGGGAGATTGCTCTACACAGACACATTTTATACTAAGCACCATTATTCCACGGTAGTTTACCACATCTGCAAACAACGGTAACAATCACTTCATGGCAAAATGAGGCACAGTGGGGGAGTTAATCTACATTGGGATAAGTGGTAATGTTCTAATAATGGGGCAAAATAAAAGCCATACAGATTGGTCACCCCTTATTTGGAAGACTCTGAATTCTGGAATTTTCAGAGCCTTCCACATCTTAATTATACCTCCTTGATCCTCCCAACAGGTCCTGCGGCTTGGTGACGCAGCTCCGACAGTTGCAGCGCAACACAGTAGGTGCTGGGAGACTCTGTGTAGCCCAGCGTGTAACATGCTGCACAGAAACAAGCTGACCCTGTGCTTACGACTCAGACATAGACTTTTTCCAGAATCCTGAACAAATCTGGAAGGCTTTGTGTCCTGAGCATTCCAGATAAGGGGCGGGTGGGAGGTCAACACAATGGGCCAGATCACAACTGTGATGTTAAACACAGCACTCGAGTCATACAGCATAACAGCTCAAGCGCTCTGCTTACTTTAAACTCGTCCTGTTCCATCCAAGATTCAAACTCTGCTTGTGTCTTGGATATCACGTTTCCTTACTGTACATTACTATGTGTCAAGAGACTATCATTATTGCTGCAACAATGTTTGCGGTTAAAAACTGAATTTGATACAATTGGTATTGATTATGTGGATTTTCCAATAGGATAGTGACTGTTTTGTGGCATGATGCTGGTACTATATGGGTAGCACGGAGCTGTGTAGTTCTAAAATTGATGTGCTTCTCGGTACTAAAGAGTGTGGATGTTGTGTACAGATATAGGGCGAGTATACGAGTCCCAAACTAAAGAGACTTGAAGGGACATAACTTGTAAAAAATACCATATTCTGACTATGGCATAGCATTTCATGTTAATGAGTCACATTCTGGATATTTTAAAGCCCTTTTGCACCGCGGGAGGTTTCTATCCTCCCTGAGCTCGCCTGTGAGTGATTTTAGGATATCCCAATAAAGGTTATATTTCAAATTGCACAAGGGAGAATTAAGTCCTCGTGATGGGGAATTTTTTCAACAAATGGAAAACGGCTGGTGCACAAGTTTTGCATCATTATTATCAATATTGGAACTACTTAACCCCGGATCAATCAGGCTTTCGTCCAAATCACTCAACTACAACCGCCCTTCTAAAAGTCTGCAATGATATCCAGGCTGGGATGGAACAAGGAAACCTAACTGGAGCCATCTTCCTTGATTTTGCCAAGGCCTTTGACACGGTAGACCATGGCATCTTGTTAGAAAAACTTAAAAACTCTGGCATTGGTGATCGCACGCTAACCTGGTTTCAATCATATGTATCCGACCGATCACAATATGTGTCAATTTCTGGCAGCTCCTCCCTCCCACTCCCAGTCACTTGCGGTGTACCCCAAGGCTCAATACTAGGCCCCCTGCTGTTCACAATATTCATAAATGATCTGCCCAACGTCTGCAAAGCCTCAACTGTACATATGTACGCAGACGACACTGTGATCTATACCAGCAAACCAAATCTCCCGCAGCTGGAGGCCGTGCTGCAAGAACAATTCACAGAGGTAGAAAAGTGGATCAAAAACAACAAACTTTTTTTAAATACTGACAAAACTGTAACGATGCTCTTTGGAACAGCACCTAAACTACACAAATTGCAAAATCCCCATCTATGTGTTGGGACAAAATCAAATGGCACGCTGACCACAGTCACATCTCTCAAATATCTAGGTATGTGGTTGGACCCTAATCTATCCTTTGGCCCCCACATCGAAAAACTCTCAACTAAACTTTACCCCAAACTAGGTGCCCTGTACAGAAACAAATCCTGCCTGAGTCCCGCGGTAAGAAAGCAGATTGTACAGCAAATGCTTATGCCGGCTATTGATTACGGAGATGTAGTGTATGCAGCCACCCCGCAAACACACCTTCATAAACTTACTACATTGTATAACTCATTCTGCCGCTTTGCGCTACAATGTAACTACATGACCCACCATTGTGACATGTTAAAAGAGCTAAACTGGCCGTCGCTGGAATCCAGACGCACCCTTCACCTTTCCAGCCTGGTGTTTAAGAGCATCTCTGGGAAGCTGCCACCCTACCTGAATAGACTGCTTCCCCCAGCAGCTCCCTCATCCTATAACCTCCGATCCAGGACCAGCACCTTACTTGCTATACCACAATACAAAAAGACAGTGGCTCGGTCCTCATTTTCCTACAGAGCACCACAATTATGGAATAACCTCCCAGACATCATCAAATCTTCCCCCAGTCTTAAGTCACTCAAAAGCTCCTTACTAACATACCTCAATACAGAATGCACCTGTAAACATGTAACATAGTGACTATATTTCCTACATATTTTTTCTGTTAATCTGTATATTTGTGTTGTTTTTTTTTTTTTTTTTAATATCTTGCATTGTATTACTTTGTATTTCTGTAACTGTAACACTTCAATGTTCTTGAACCAGGACATGCTTGAAAACGAGAGAAATCTCAATGTATCCTTCCTGGTAAAATCCTTTATAAATAAATAAATAAATAAATCTGCATCTCACCTTGGTTGGAATTGGGTCCTGCTTTTTAATTATGGTCTGGGGCAAATGATGGAATTTACAGAGCTAGATATGTTGTCACATTGCAGCTCCCCACTATCTACAAATTTCATAAGCCACCACTGGTTGAGATGTTTAATGAGTAGGGTACAATCACATGATTATCTGTAAATTGTCTATTGAACTTTTTTGATATGGATATTATTGTCAGGGCTCGGCGGGCGCCGCCGGCTCGGCGTCCCGCCGGGCCGCCGACCCGGCATCCTTCTTCCCGGCTCCGGGGTCGGCGTCCTCTCAGAGTCCTGTGTGCGCGCAGTAGGCGCGCGCGCCGCCGGCAGTTCCGGATTTAGCCCTCCCGGCGGCGCGACGTCACCAATCAGCAGGCAAGGCACCAAATTTAAACTTGCTTTTCCCATTCCTCAGTGCCCTTTCGTGGTTTTGCCTGTCTGACCCTTAAGTGCTCGTTTATTTCACTCAATTTGACTTACTGTGTATGACCTGGCTATCTCTCTCGACTTGTGTACCTCTATACCCCTTGACCCGGCTTGTTACTCGACTCTGTTTTCGCCTATACCCTTTGGCTTTCTGATATACGTTCCTGGCTTACCAGCGTTTACACCAGCCACTCTAAGGACTGGTTCCTGTCCTCCCTGTGTCCCTGCCTTATAGGTTCACCTCCTGTTTGTGCGAAACCCAGCCACTATAAGGACTGGTACCGCATTGTGACTCTATCTTGCTTTACCGGCACAGCCGTTACGTACCCTTGGTTGGTGTTGGCCTGAGTACAGGGCAGCCCTCATTATTTGTGTTAACCCAGCCACTACAAGGACTGGTTTCTCTCCTACGAACTCGAGGCTCTCCTGTTTTCACTTAGGGCTAACCGTTCGTCCACCCTCAGGTACGTGAGCGTGCCTGACATCACGAAAGGGCCATGGACCTTGCAGGGACCGCTCAGCAATTCTCTGGTCTAGAAAGCCGTTTGGAGGAGCAAGATCACCGTCTTGATCAGTTCGCCCAGGCCCTCCAAACGTTGCTCACCCGTACCGCCCCTACCCAGGTAGAGGTTTCCCCTCCCGTCAATCCTCTCCCTTCCGAACCGTTCTCTGTGCCCACCTCGTACCCTAACTTGCTACCTCCAGTACGTTATGGGGGCGATCCTACCGCCTGTCGAGGTTTTCTGAACCAGATTTCCATTCATTTCGAATTAACCCCGTGGTCTTACCCTACAGATCGTGCCAAAATCGCTTTTGTCATCAACCATCTTACCGACAAAGCGTTGAGTTGGGCTAACCCTCTTTGGGATACCGATAAACCGATTGTCTATAATTATCGTGACTTTATGTCGGCCTTTCGTAGGGTGTTTGACCCTCCCGGGCGTAAAACCAATGCCGCAAAATCCTTGTTACGCTTGCGCCAGGGTGCGAGATCACTGGGTGAATACGCTCTGGAGTTTAGATCATTGGCTTCTGAATTGAACTGGAACAATGAGGCTTTGATAGCCGTGTTTTCTGAGGGTCTGAACGATGAGTTGCAAGATGAGATAGCGGCCAGAGATCTCCCAGGGGACCTGGAAGACTTGATTACTTACCTGTCCTTTATCGATGAACGCCTTCGCCATCGTCGACTTACTAAGGAGAGGTCTAAAAGACCACCGGTTAGGCAGCCTCCCCGGTTTTCTGTACTTTTTGCTTCCCGAGTCTCATTCACCCCCCGAACCCATGCAATTAGATAGCACCAAGATCCCTGATAGTGAAACATTCCAAAATCTTTTCGAAACTGGATCTCAGAGGAGCGTACAATTTAATAAGAATCAAACACGGGGATGAGTGGAAGACTGCGTTTAACACCAGGTTAGGGCATTACGAGTACTTGGTTATGCCCTTCGGTTTATGTAACGCTCCAGCAGTGTTTCAGGCGTTTATTAATGATGTGTTACGAGAGTACACCCCTTGTTTTGTCGTGGTTTATCTTGATGATGTGTTAATACATTCCCCTGATCTGAACACCCACCACGTACATGTACGACTCGTCTTATCTAAGCTCTTGGCCAACGGCCTCTACTGCAAGCTAGAAAAATGCCTATTCGATGTCCAACAGGTACAGTTTTTGGGTTATGTTATATCCTCCTCTGGTTTCATGATGGATCCCAAAAAAACTGGAGGCCATCAGTCACTGGCCTCTTCCCAAGGGCCTCAAGGCCATTCAAAGGTTTATTGGCTTCTCCAATTACTATAGACGGTTTATCAAGGGCTTTTCGTCCATTATCGCACCCATTACAGCATTGACGAGAAAGGGAGGTGACACTCAGAATTGGTCCTCCAGTGCCCTGGAGGCTTTCGAACGGTTAAAGGAGGCCTTTTCCACTGCTCCCATTCTACACCACCCTGATCCCAATAGACCCTTCGTTTTAGAGGTTGACGCATCAGAAACCGGGGTAGGAGCCGTCTTGTCCCAACGTCCAGCTGATGACAAGCCTATGCAACCCTGTGGTTTTTATTCTAGGAAATTGTCCCCTACCGAGGCCCGTTATGACATTGGGGACAGGGAATTGTTAGCCATTATTTTGGCCTTAAAAGAATGGCGCCATCTCTTGGAGGGCTCCACCTGTCCGTTTTCCATTCTCACTGACCACAAAAATTTGATTTACCTGTCCGAGGCTAAAAGGTTGAACCCTAGACAAGCTCGATGGGCCCTTTTTCTTACCAGATTTGACTTCCTCATTACGTACAGACCCGGGTCTAAAAATGTTAAGGCCGACGCACTCTCCAGACAATATGAACCCCTAGCAACTCCAGTGTCTGTACCTGTGTCCATAGTTCCCGAAAGGAAAATTTTAGCCTCTCTGAGTACACGAGTCGAGTCTCCTTTCTGGAACCTCTTACTCTCTAAACAGGCTCTGGCTCCCCCGTCTAAACCACAGAATAAGCTATTCGTTCCTTCTGTAGAGGTACCCACTGCTTTACAGCTCTTTCACGAATCCAAATTCGCTGGACATTTTGGGGTAAATAAAACTCTTGACTTGATTAAACGACACCTTTGGTGGCCGACACTTACCAAGGATGTAAAAGATTACGTAACCACCTGTTTTGTTTGTACCCGTTCCAAATCCTCCCGCCTTTGTCCTGCTGGCCTCCTCCAACCCCTACCGATCCCTGAGCGCCCTTGGTCTCATTTAGCTATGGACTTCCTAGTGGAACTAACCCCTTCACTTGGTCATACTGTGATTTTTGTGGTTGTCGATCGCTTCTCTAAAATGGCACATTTTATTCCGTTAAAGAAGCTCCCCTCCTCCAGCGAGCTAGTACAGATTTTCACCAAAGAAATATTCAGATTACATGGTGTTCCTAATGTTCTCGTCTCGGATCGGGGTTCTCAGTTTATCTCTAAGTTCTGGAGAGGCTTCTGTCACCAGTTGGGCGTCAAACTGTCCTTTTCGTCCGCGTATCACCCGCAAACGAACGGTTTAGCCGAAAGAACCAACCAAACGCTTGAGACTTATTTAAGGTGTTTTATTTCTGACGCACAGGATGATTGGGTTACTCTGTTACCATGGGCAGAATTTGCGTATAACGCCACATCACAGTCGACAAAACATCTCCTTTCGAAATAGTCACGGGTATGCATCCCACTATTTTTCCATCCTCGTTCTCCCCCCAGAACATTCCGGCCCTGGAGGAACACCTAGATAGGCTCCGGGTTATTTGGGAGAAGACCAGGTTGAATCTAGAATCCGCTTCTTTGAGCCAGAAGCGGGCGGCTGATCGGAGGCGCAGACCTCCACCAGTGTACCATGTGGGTGACAGGGTTTGGCTCAGCACACGCCACATTCGTCTGAAGGTCCCGTCTATGAAATTCGCGCCTCGTTTTATCGGTCCGTATAAAATACTCCGATGTATCAATCCCGTAGTATACGCACTGCAATTGCCTGTCTCTTTGCGTATTCCCAACTCCTTTCATGTCTCTTTATTGAAGCCGCTCTCCTGCAACCGTTTTACTCGCCCTGACTCCCCTCCTCCCCCTGTGGTGGTTGATGGGACTCCCGAGTATGAGATTGAGTCCATCTTGGATTCCCGTTATGTCCGCAATCGGTTGCAGTATTTGGTTCATTGGACTGGCTATGGTCCCGCGGATCGCACATGGGTTTCGTCACGTGACGTTCATGCTCCTCGATTGGTCTCCGCCTTTCATCGTCGTTTTCCCGATCGCCCGGCTCCCAGCCGCCCGGTGGGCGTTCCTCAAGGCGGGGGTGCTGTCAGGGCTCGGCGGGCGCCGCCGGCTCGGCGTCCCGCCGGGCCGCCGACCCGGCATCCTTCTTCCCGGCTCCGGGGTCGGCGTCCTCTCAGAGTCCTGTGTGCGCGCAGTAGGCGCGCGCGCCGCCGGCAGTTCCGGATTTAGCCCTCCCGGCGGCGCGACGTCACCAATCAGCAGGCAAGGCACCAAATTTAAACTTGCTTTTCCCATTCCTCAGTGCCCTTTCGTGGTTTTGCCTGTCTGACCCTTAAGTGCTCGTTTATTTCACTCAATTTGACTTACTGTGTATGACCTGGCTATCTCTCTCGACTTGTGTACCTCTATACCCCTTGACCCGGCTTGTTACTCGACTCTGTTTTCGCCTATACCCTTTGGCTTTCTGATATACGTTCCTGGCTTACCAGCGTTTACACCAGCCACTCTAAGGACTGGTTCCTGTCCTCCCTGTGTCCCTGCCTTATAGGTTCACCTCCTGTTTGTGCGAAACCCAGCCACTATAAGGACTGGTACCGCATTGTGACTCTATCTTGCTTTACCGGCACAGCCGTTACGTACCCTTGGTTGGTGTTGGCCTGAGTACAGGGCAGCCCTCATTATTTGTGTTAACCCAGCCACTACAAGGACTGGTTTCTCTCCTACGAACTCGAGGCTCCTGTTTTCACTTAGGGCTAACCGTTCGTCCACCCTCAGGTACGTGAGCGTGCCTGACAATTATGATATCATCATTATTCCAAATCTGTATTTTACCCAGATAGCTTACACAAACAGATAAATTCATGCCCCATGTAAAACATAAACAAGATACTGATCACTATTTAGTAACTAACCTGTTCTTCAAGTATTCTGTACGCTCTTCTGATTCTTTCAGGCAGTGAGTTAGAAGCTCGGTCTTCAACTTCGACCTGAGAATCAAAGTGTCAACTTAAAAAGAAGATTCCTTAGTTTGTTATGTCAAGATGTTAAAATATTTCAGCTATTCTAGCATGATTTAAAATGTTCACATTTATTCGCACTATCAGGGTTATTCAGAGAGAGTGAAAAGCAGGAGAATGACTGGAGAACGAAAAATTATAGGTCAAAATAGCCAAACCAGAAAAATTCTCCCTTTCATCTCACTTTCCAAATCGGCTAATTTGACCTAGAAATTTTCATTCTCCAGTCATTCTCCTGCTTTTCACGCTCTCTGAATTACTCTGTATGAGTTAAATTGCATTAAGAAGAGAGGTTGGGGAGAAAACAAACTTTAGAAACGGCCACAAAAAGCAAGTTCAGTAGCTGCAAAAGCCTGAAAGTGACTGTCAAATATAAAGATACAGAGTTAACTCGAGTGACAACCGCATAGTGTGAGGCAACACCATGTAATGCTTTTATACTTATGAATGTAGATCGTGTAGACAGGATATACGCTTTTGCTTTAAGTACTTGTTTGTTGTTTTTCTGTTTTAACAAATCTGTATATGGAATTAATTAAACGATTTGGTTCCTATATATGCATTTTTGATGTATGCTGCTGAGAGGTTTACTCGGGTAGAGGTTACCCTTACTGAAACAACTAGTCAATTAATCAATAACTAATCGATTATGAAAATAACTGTAAACTATTCTCATAACTGATTACTGTAGATACTCGAGCATAGCGCGACCCGAATATAACGCAATGGATAGAGATTTATTATGGAGATGAGAGAATAATCAAGACTCGAATATAACGCGAGGAACAAAATTCTACTGTACTGGTTAACAATTAAAATCCTTCCAGGTTCTCTTAACACAGTCAGGCTCCCCCTCAGGCCAGAGTGCTCTGCTCTAGAATGATTGCAGTTGTTACTAAGTATGAAGCCGCCGGCCACCCATCTTTACTAGCGATTAGATGGCCAGCGGAGGCGAGCGAGGTGAATGGTTGGCCATGATGGATCCCACCTCTCCCAAATCCAGGAGTTCCTGAAGTGTTTGCAAACATCAGGGAGCCCGCATTCACTTCAGCGAGACTACCCGAACTTCCGGGAGACTTTGGATCCAGAGCAGGGCAATTTGTTTTTTTTACATGCGATGCAGATGTCTCAAATATAACGCGACCCCTCCAATTTTATAGTAAATTTTTGTCACCAAAATCTGCGGTATACTCGAGTATCTACAGTAATGTATTGGTCTGCATACAGCGCACACTGTTTAGTATCAGAAAGAGTTAAACAGAGTGAAAGTAATCGAGTAATTGAAAAATAAAATGGCAAACTCCTGGGCACTCCTGACGTGCCAGAAATGGCAAAACACATGTCGGGTGCAAGAAGTTAGGGTCCCTATGCCATAACTCTTTGTACATAGAGTCTAGTTAGCAGTCAGTGCAATATTTGGCAGCAGACCAGGACATGAATTATAATATTGGTGGCGTATGCATGATTATTGGGCTTTGACCCCTATTGGGGTGTCTAATCGGAAGGCTTGGTGATTTGGTGCTATTAAGGGCACTATGCATGGCGTGCATTACTAGAGGTATTCAATATAGTGGCAATTGGGCCCAACTCTATTTTCTGATCTATCATGCACTTTTTCTGTGACTTTCAGAGAAATTAGTGAATTTCAAATGTTATAATAATACTAAGGGAAATGCATGGAGATCTGATCCTTTTTTTTACTTGACGTCAATTACTTATTATGTTTTGTTGAATTACACGTAAATTTTCTTTTTGGTCTTTGGTATTGAGTTAGTTATGCATGTGTATTTGTGAAAAGAGGCCACAACCTTTCACTCTTTTAATAAAACGTACTAATGACAGTTATGTTTTAGTGACTATTTGGAGAATTAGATGGTTGTCCTTGGAGACTGGGATGACTTACTGGTGAATCACTTTAAAAAAAAAATTAGAAATGGGGACTCGTTACATTTTGGGGGGGGAAATGTGATTTTTAGCAAACACCTCCATAGAAAAAAATTGTTAGTGCAGCATCATTGTTCAAATTATAATTGAAATGGGAACAATATTGCTGCATTAATAAAAATGACACACTAAAAACTCCACGTTTTTAATTTTTTTATTATTATTTTTTTATTATTTTTATTTATTTATTCTTACTTTAAACATGGTCATATTTAGTATCATTTGAAAAGCCATGCTATGGCCTTTCAAATGACTCCATCCATGACCCTCTAGCTGCCACTGTTCGGTAGATATGGGGGTTCAAAGAACCCCCTATCTCCACCAGGGGATTTGCGTGATGACGTCAGGTGCTGAGGGGGGACCCGGAGGTGAAGCTGCCATCCAAGATGGCGGCCCCTACCAGAGCTGGGTCGCGATCCAGCACCAAATGGCGCTGGGTCGCGGTTTGGAACTTTAGGGGTTAAATACAGGCATCGCTTGAAAGGGCAGACACTGCCCTTCCAAGCGATGCCTGTCTTGAGCTTGTAGATCCTCCCGAATGGGAGGGAGAGGGATCCGAAAGGATCCTTCCCTTCAGGCGATCTCCTGGCTTTGCGGGGGGTTGCCTGAAAATGACATCATCGCGTCCGACGCAATGTCGTCATTACAGCGGAAGGGTCTATAAAAGCAGCGTCTGACTTCTAGGAAGTCAGAATGCCGTGGGACCCTGGACCAGAGAGGTGAGTATCTCTCTGGCCCCCGTTAAGCAGAAGACGTGTGGGTAACGTCCTCCGCATACAGCGGGAGTCAATGAGGACGTTCACCACACGTCCTCCACAGGGAAGGGGTTAATATATCTCCCTGCTTACATTAAAAGTTGTGATATACTGGTAGTTAGCAGTGATTTGTTACTGAGTCAAAGAACCGGTTCATGAACCAATTCATGAATCAATTCACCAGGACACTTCTAAAGGGCCGGTAGTTGGGTACTGATGATTCACTGAGTCACCAAAGATGATTACTCAGCTCTGGGTGACCCTGTGAGGAGCTGCATGACTCCCACAGAGACATTGGCAGACACTCTTTGCTCTGCTGATTCGACCTGTCCCCTTACATTAACTCTGTAGGTCATAGGACGGAATTCCCTATACAGGAGATACAGGTGTCATTTGGACAATGTATCTCCAGACCTGTATGTTTCAGCTGGTCATATGGGGTATCATTGGAAGGGCCAGAGTCTCCTCTTTCCAATGATACCAAGCAGGACCATGCATTGAGTAAATTTATAATTATAAAAATATGTAATTATAAAAAACAAACAAACAATTCTGGGGGCTTTCACATCTCCCCATTTCCAAATTATTCCCCCAGGGCATACCTCATAATGAACATGTTATCATAGGTATAGCAGTTATACATATACAGTTTATTTCATTTTGTAATTTCATAATTTAATATAAATGTGTTACTAAATTTACTATTATTTTCTATTTAGTAATAGTTATTAAAAAAACTTCCCCTTTATCACTGCTGCAGTATAATCCATGAATACCTTTATATTAAAGGACCTGCAGTGTGACCAGAGCAGCTTTATTGACTCAAGAACTGCTGCAAACAGTTCAATGAGTCAGTGCAGCGTTGTCAGAGTCTGAATCTAAAACTGATGTGTTGTGGTTAGGAATTGTTCTAACGAACTGAATCACTGACTCTAATCAGTGATTAGTTTACTACGTGACTCGTTGTAGAGCCGAGCCAGCAGCATCTGCTGACATCACACGCAGAAGGCTCACATTACCAGTGCTCCCTCTGTGCTGTTAACTGAGTGAATCATTTCAAAGGATTCAGTTCAACTAGATGAATCATCAATGAATCATTCATCCAGTTCACAGTGTAGAACCAGGTTCTTATGAAAGATTTATTCATGAACCGCACATCACTAGTCATTTGTTAAATCCTATCATCAGAGCAAGAGCATAAAATGAACTCCAGTTCAGTTTCCTTTATTTCTCATAACATAAGAAGTTCATAGCACTGAAGATAAACAGTTTATATACCGAACAGTATTTATCAACAAACCTCATCTTCTTCATTCTCCGAATTTGTGTCTCTAAAATATCCAAACCTTGACATAGAATTTGGTTCTTGATCTTGAGCCTAAAAATCAACAAGGTAAGTGTCAATCAATTTCCATTGTATCTATTATTTCTATAATATTGTCTAGATTAACTCATTCTATATTTTAATTTAAAAAAATGTCAGCTTATAATCATAGCTCATATTATTGTAATGTCAATATATGGAAAATATTTCATTGTTAGGATAGAATCATTTAAAATATTTCCCTGTAATTGTATTTTGACAGCTTTTTAAAGCAAACACACAAAAAAAATCTAAAATTTTTTAAACTTATATCTCCACTTCTGTACACACTGGGCCCTATTACAATCTTCACGCAAACGTCTGCGCCGGCGCAAAAATGCATTAACGCGAGGGGTTAAACCCTTTGCGCAAAATGTCGTATTACAAAGTCAGTGCAACAAACTCACGCACTCGTCTACCACGGGTGAACCTGCGTGAACTCTTTGCAAGCTTACTGTACTGCGCGCATCCTATACTTAGCATTGTGAGCGCAAATGCGTTTGTCCGCTGGTACGCGGATGGTATTACAATCTATGCGCAGTTTGTCATGCACAACCTTTGCACACATAATTTTAGCAACTCCTAAAAGCTGGTGTTAATTGCAAATTCTATCAATCTGGCCGAACCCAAATACACCAGCCCCAAAAAAAAAATGCAGCAAAGTATAGTTACACATTCTACTCATACCAAACCAATAAAATGGAGAAGTTGTGTGTGCATTTATTATTGCTGCAGCATATATACTCAGATTGACTTTGGCAGGCGCAAAAACTTAACGTGTGATAATTGTGGTTCTTAATTCTGATTGGCTGAATCGCGTGAAAAAAACTGTCCGCACACTGATTTCTGCACGCAACGTTACTGCGCGAGCATTTGTGCACGTCCGTTTTATGCGTGTTATTGCTCAACGGATGAAAAAACGCACGATTGTAATTCCAGCGTTGATTTACGCGCGTTAACGTTTAACGCTTGGCGCACAAATTCACGCATTGCGCAAGCGTTTTAATGCGAAGATTGTAATAGGACCCACTATGAGGTAAAGTGAGATGTCATAGTCGTATATTTCTAGAGTTATTCAATAATATAGTGGCAATTGGGCCCAACTCTATTTTCTGATCTATCATGCACGTTTTCTGTGACTTCCAGAGAAATTTGTGAATTTCAAATGTTACTGAGGGAAATGCATAGAGATCTAATACAATTTTTTTAGTTGGCGTCTTTTACTTATTATATTTTGTTGAAATACACATAAATTTTCTTTTTGGTTTTTGGTATTGAGTTGCTTATGTTTTTGTATTTGTGAAAAGATGCCACAACCTTTCACTCTTTTAATAAAACTTACTAATAAAAGTTATGTTTTATTGACTATTTGGAGTATTAGCGGGTTGTCCTTGGAGACTGGGATGACTTACCGCTAAATCACTTTCAATGTTGAAAAAGGGTTGAATCTCCAGAACTCCATCTAGTGGTTATTAATATATCTCCCTGCTTATATTAAAAGTTGTGATAAACTGGTAGTTACCAGTGATTTGTAACTGATTCAAAGACCCAATTCATGAACCGATTCACCAGTTCACTTCTGAAGACCCGATAGTCGGGTACTGATGATTCACTGAGTCACCAAAGACGCTTACTTGGCTCTGGGAGACTCTGCGAGGAGCTGCCTGCCTCCCACAGTGACATTGGCTGATACTCTTTGCTCTGCCGATTCACTCTGCCCCCTTACATTAACTCTGTAGGTCCTACACGGAATTCCCTATACAGGAGATGCAGGTGTCATTTGGACCACTGTATCTCCAGACAAATACGTCTCAGCTGGTCATATGGGGTATCATTGGAAAGGCCAGAGTCTACTCTTTCCAATGATACCAAGCTGGACCAAGCAATGAGTAAAAGTTATAATTATAAAAATATATAATTAAAAAAACAACAAACAATTCGGGGGACTTTCACATCTCCCCATTTCCAAAATATTTCCCCCCAAGGAATACCTCATAATCAACATGTTATCATAGGTATAGCATTTTTATGGTTTATTTCATTTTGTAATATCATTATTTAATATAAGTTTATTATTAAATTTACTTTTATTTTCTATTTAATAATAGTTACTATAAAAACTTCCCCTTTATCACTGCTGCAGTATAATCCATGAATACCTTTATATTAAAGTACCTGCAGTATGACCAGAGCGGCTCTATTGACTCAAGAACTGCTGCAAACAGTTCTATGAGTCAGTGCACTGTTGTCAGAGTCTGAATCTAAAACTGATGTGTTGTGGTTAGGAATCGCTCTAACGAACTGAATCACTGACTTGAATCAGTGATTAGTTTACTACGTGACTCGTTGTAGAACCGAGCCGGCAGCAGCTGCTGACATCACACGCAGAAGGCTCACATTACCAGTGCTCCCTCTGTGCTGTTAACTGAGTGAATCATTTCAAAGGATTCAGTTCGACTGGATGGATCATCAATGATCCGGTTCAGTGTAGAACCAAGATCTTATGAAAGATTCATTCATGAACCCCACATCACTAGTCATTTGCTAAATCCCATCATCAGAGAAGGAGAATATAATGAACTCCACACGTTCCTTCATTATTGCCTTTGAAGGATAGGTCTGCAAGAAAGTTGTCAGTAGTTTTAGGTTATTAGTACTGGTTTTTACTAACACAACTGCAGTTTCATGTTATTTTGTATGATTTCCCTGCCATGGAGTTAGAATAGCTAGGCCTCAATTTCTGCTAGTGAGTGTCATTATGGGAATATAGCATGCCTGTTATTGTTAGCATTTCGTAGGTGAAAGATCATTTGCTAATGATAAATACTAGAATTCTGAAATTTTTGCAATTTTTGCAATTTTACATTTTTTCTTTTTTCTTTTCCAGTAAAGTTTCAAACGGTAGCCTGCCTCCTGGATCATCACTGAGAAGCTGTTCGCTGTCTGTCAAGCCTTGCAATACAGACACTTTGTGAGGGCAGAGCACAGGTTATATTTAAACCTTTTTATGCTTAAAGTTTTAATTTAAAGATCTATTCAGTTTCCTTTATTTCTCCATTACTGACAGAGAGCTTTAATGAATGGGATAGAATAGGTAAACGAGCACTAGAAACATAGAAACATAGAAAAATGTCGGCAGATAAGAACCTTTCGGCCCATCTAGTCTGCCCAATTACATGGATACTTAACCTGGATTTATCTTTTGTTTAGGATAGCCTTATGCCTATCCCATGCTTGCTTAAATTCAATTACTGTTTTGGCCTCTACCACTTCTACTGGAAGACTGTTCCATGTATCCACCACCCTCTCAGTAAAATAATGCTTCCTGATGTTACTTTTAAACCTTTGCCCCTCTAATCTAAGACTATGTCCTCTTGTTTTGCTATTTTGTTTCCTTTTAAATATACTCCCTTCCTCTACCTTGTGGATTCCCTTTACGTATTTAAATGTTTCTATCATATCTCCTCTGTCTCGTCTTTTTTCCAAGCTGTACATGTTAAGATCATTAAGCCTTTCCTGGTAACTTTTCTCCTTCAAGCCGTACACCATTTTAGTAGCCCTTCTCTGAACTCTCTCTAAGATGTCTATATCCTTCTGGAGATACGGTCTCCAGTACTGCACACAGTACTCCAAGTGAGGTCTCACCAGTGCTCTGTACAGTGGCATGAGCACTTCCCTTTTCCTACTGCTAATACCTCTCCCTACACAACCAAGCATTCTGCTAGCATTTCCTGTTGCTCTATTACATTGACTACTTACCCTTACCCACTAAATAGAGTTTCGTACTTTTTATGATGCTGAAAATAACCATCAAGTCAAGTTTGTGTCTTATCCAGCTGTCTCATAAAATAAGAAGTTCATAGCACTGAAGATTTGGGATAAGCCGAACAGTGCCCGAGTTTGGTTTGGGCCCGAACCCGAATTTTCCATATGTTCGGGTCCGAACCCGAACTCGAACTCCATGCAAATCAATGGGGTTGAATGGAGGGCAATGGTTTTTAGAGTGCCCTCCAAGAGGGCATATATGCTAGATATTTGCCATAAAAGGTGTATGGGGGTCCGGGTAGTGCCCTGGGGGACAGGAAACAAGGACAAAAAGTTTTAAAAAAAAATGTTTTTAAAGGGACAGTGAGTTTTCCATGAAATAAGGGTTAAAAATAAAAACGAAAAATTCCTTCAAATATCGTGCCTAGGAGGTCCCCATAACCTGCCCGTGAAGTGGCGGATTTCTAGGATGTATAGTAACACTTAAAACAAAAAAATGACGTTTCAAATGATGGTAAACAGTTTTCCTTTAATCTATCCATAAACAACTGCTTGGGGCGGCAGTCTGTATGAAAACAGGAGACATTTTCGGACACGCAGAAAAAGTTTACTGATTTTTTGGCGGTGAAAGCCAGGAGAATGGAAAATTCTAGACCAAATAGCTGATTTGGAAAGTGAGATAAATGGGAGAATTTTTCTGGTTCGGCTATTTTGACCTAGAATTTTCTCTTCAGTCATTCTCCTGAGTTTCACCTTTCTCTGAATAACCCTGTCAGGGTTATTCAGAGTGCGGTGAAGAGCAGGAGAATGACTGGAGAATGGAAAATTCTAGGTCAAAATAGCCAAACCAGAAAAATTCTCCCATTTAGGCTAGGGTCAGACTAGCAAATTTTTAACGTGCGTTTAGGCGCACTTAATCACGGCTGCACTAGCAGCAAATAACGGGCAATGACGGCCAATATATGAAGTACGGTCGCACGAAAGTCCGGCTGCGCAACACAAGTGGAAAATGAACGCATTTTTTCGAGAACGCAGAACCGCTAGTACGGACGTACAGAGTGCGCTGCGTCCACTAGCGGCGTGTGTGCGTGATTTGGAGACGTCAGACCCTGCTCATGTCCGGCCAACATAACGTCCAGACACCCAAAACTTTCCTGGTTTGGATCCGAAAAAATCACGCACAAAAATGCGCATCGTATGAC
>RXON01002507.1:0-34057 GCA_009667805.1 Leptobrachium leishanense
GTTTTGCCGTTGCTGCCGCACACCGGCCGCTTGTGGGATTTACATTTCTGGGACAGAAGGAGAAGAGATTTATTAGGATTTCACGACCCAAATCACCCGTCATGGAGTCCTGAGGTCCTCTCCTACGGCCGATCCGGCCTCCCCATCCCACCATCACCGCGTTTAGAGAGCCACCTCCCGAATGATACAGACACAAGGGGTGGCGTGCGTGTTATTAACCTGATAATCCCCCATACCCTGACCTCGGGGTGGCTACCAAGCTGGAGGACAGCGATTGCCAAACTTGACACACGTGCTGATGCTTCATATATAAATCAAGGGGATTATGGGAAACGTAGTCCATGAAAGGTTGGGACACCAGCGCTTGGCATAGCTGTGGTATGTTAGTATTTGCCACATTAACAGGTGGCGTTTCTCTCACCTCGATGCACAGGCAGGTGGGCTCCCCCTTCTCAGTCACCGCGCACTCCCGGCCGGCGCCGCAAAACACGTTGGCGCAAACCTTGGACTTGCTCTTGGGCTCTTCCTGCGGAGAGAGAAGACGTGATCAGTGTAACACACACAGACACAGACACAGACACAGACACCACACCCCGCTGGTGAAAAGAGCCGAATCACTCTCTGGTGCGCATCGTGAGCGTGTGACGCCGCCGCGTGGAATCCAGGCTTTGTTTACATTTTGTGGCTCCCGCACGACGCCTCCTGCAAATCCCGGCTCATCCGGTGCGGCCCGAGACGCGCTGCGCCACTCTGAAAGCATCACGTATGGCACAGCGCCTGGGGGGGGGAGGATTGAACACACAAGGAGTTATTCACTGGATTTCAGTGTTCGTTGCACTTTTGTGACAGTTTGTCTTTTCATCATTTATATGTCGCCAACAGTTTCTGCAGCGCTTTACAATAAGCAAAGGGAACGAGATTTTGATAAACGGAAATAGGATGGAATCTAGAGGAGCAGAGGGTCCGGCTCACAGGAGTTTACAATCTAGAGGAGCAGAGGGTCCGGCTCACAGGAGTTTACAATCTAGAGGAGCAGAGGGTCCGGCTCACAGGAGCTTACAATCTAGTGGAGCAGAGGGTCCGGCTCACAGGAGTTTACAATCTAGAGGAGCAGAGGGTCCGGCTCACAGGAGTTTACAATCTAGAGGAGCAGAGGGTCCGGCTCACAGGAGTTTTACAATCTAGAGGAGCAGAGGGCCCGGCTCACAGGAGTTTACAATCTAGAGGAGCAGAGGGTCCGGCTCACAGGAGTTTACAATCTAGAGGAGCAGAGGGCCCGGCTCACAGGAGCTTACAATCTAAGAGGAGCAGAGGGTCCGCTCACAGGAGTTACAATCTAGAGGAGCAGAGGGTCCGCTCACAGGAGCTTACAATCTAGAGGAGCAGAGGGTCCGGCTCACAGGAGCTTAAATCTAGAGGAGGCAGAGGGTCCGGCTCACAGGAGCTTACAATCTAGAGGAACAGAGGGTCCGGCTCACAGGAGCTTACAACCTAGAGGAGCAGAGGGTCCGGCTCACAGGAGCTTACAATCTAGAGGAGCAGAGGGTCCGGCTCACAGGAGCTTACAATCTAGAGGAGCAGAGGGTCCGGCTCACAGGAGTTTACAATCTAGAGGAACAGAGGGTCCGGCTCACAGGAGCTTACACCTAGAGGAGCAGAGGGTCCGGCTCACAGGAGCTTACAATCTAGAGGAGCAGAGGGTCCGGCTCACAGGAGCTTACAATCTAGAGGAGCAGAGGGTCCGGCTCACAGGAGTTTACAATCTAGAGGTGCAGAGGGTCCGGCTCACAGGAGCTTACAATCTAGAGGAGCAGAGGGTCCGGCTCACAGGAGTTACAATCTAGAGGAGCAGAGGTCCGGCTCACAGGAGCTTACAATCTAGAGGAGCAGAGGGCCCGGCTCACAGGAGTTTACAATCTAGAGGAGCAGAGGGTCCGGCTCACAGGAGTTTACAATCTAGAGGAGCAGTGGGTCCGGCTCACAGGAGCTTACATCTAGAGGAGCAGGGGCCCGGCTCACAGGAGCTTTACAATCTAGTGGAGCAGAGAGTCCGGCTCACAGGAGCTTACAACCTAGAGGAGCAGAGGGTCCGGTCACAGGAGCTTAAATCTAGAGGAGCAGAGGGCCGGCTCACAGGAGCTTACAATCTAGAGGAGCAGAGGCCCGGCTCACAGGAGCTTACAATCTAGAGGAGCAGAGGGTCCGGCTCACAGGAGCTTACAATCTAGAGGAGCAGAGGGCCCGGCTCACAGGAGCTTACAATCTAGAGGAGCAGAGGGTCCGGCTCACAGGAGCTTACAATCTAGAGGAGCAGAGGGTCCGGCTCACAGGAGCTTACAATCTAGAGGTGTAGAGGCCCGGCTCACAGGAGCTTACAATCTAGAGGAGCAGAGGGTTCGGCTCACAGGAGCTTACAATCTAGAGGAGCAGAGGGTCCGGCTCACAGGAGCTTACAATCTAGAGGAGCAGAGGGTCCGGCTCACAGGAGCTTACAATCTAGAGGAGCAGAGGGTTCGGCTCACAGGAGCTTACAATCTAGAGGAGCAGAGGGTCCGGCTCACAGGAGTTTACAATCTAGAGGTGTAGAGGCCCGGCTCACAGGAGCTTACAATCTAGAGGTGTAGAGGCCCGGCTCACAGGAGCTTACAATCTAGAGGAGCAGAGGGTCCGGCTCACAGGAGCTTACAATCTAGAGGAGCAGAGGGTTCGGCTCACAGGAGCTTACAATCTAGAGGAGCAGAGGATCCGGCTCACAGGAGCTTACAATCTAGGAGGAGCAGAGGTCCGGCTCACAGGAGTTTACAATCTAGAGGTGCAGAGGGTCCGGCTCACAGGAGCTTACAATCTAGAGGAGCAGAGGGTCCGGCTCACAGGAGTTACAATCTAGAGGAGCAGAGGGTCCGGCTCACAGGAGCTTACAATCTAGAGGAGCAGAGGGCCGGCTCACAGGAGTTTACAATCTAGAGGAGCAGAGGGCCGCTCACAGGAGTTTACAATCTAGAGGAGCAGTGGGTCCGGCTCACAGGAGCTTACAATCTAGTGGAGCAGAGAGTCCGGCTCACAGGAGCTTACAATCTAGAGGAGCAGAGGGTCCGGCTCACAGGAGCTTACAATCTAGAGGAGCAGAGGGCCCGGCTCACAGGAGCTTACAATCTAGAGGAGCAGAGGGTCCGGCTCACAGGAGCTTACAATCTAGAGGAGCAGAGGGCCCGGCTCACAGGAGCTTACAATCTAGAGGAGCAGAGGGTCCGCTCACAGGAGCTTACAATCTAGAGGAGCAGAGGGTCCGGCTCACAGGAGTTTACAATCTAGAGGAGCAGAGGGCCCGGCTCACAGGAGTTTACAATCTAGAGGAGCAGAGGGTCCGGCTCACAGGAGTTTACAATCTAGAGGAGCAGAGGGCCCGGCTCACAGGATCTTACAATCTAGAGGAGCAGAGGGTCCGGCTCACAGGAGCTTACAATCTAGAGGAGCAGAGGGTCCGGCTCACAGGAGCTTACAATCTAGAGGACAGAGGGTCGGCTCACAGGAGTTTACAATCTAGAGGAGCAGAGGGCCCGGCTCACAGGAGTTTACAATCTAGAGGAGCAGAGGGTCCGGCTCACAGGAGTTTACAATCTAGAGGAGCAGAGGGCCCGGCTCGGCTCATAGGAGCTTACAATCTAGAGGGATTGGGGGTTGAGGAGTTTTAATGGACGGCAGGATCATTAGTGTCAGTGGTTTGGGAATGGTGGGGTCATAGAAGCGGCTTCAATCCTGTGTGAGTAGGTGAGCAGAGGGATGAGATGCGTCAGTGATGCGGTACAATAATCTGAAGAGATGGTTTTGAGGGATTTCTTGAAGGCCTGAAGGTCAGGGGAGAGTTTGATAGGACGAGGCAAGTCATTCCACAGGACCGGAGCTGCCCGAGAGAAGTCTTGGAGGCGAGAGTTGGCCATGCCGGTGTAGACAGATGACAGGTGGAGATCACCTGATGACCGGAGTTGTCTAGACGGGACGTGCTTGTGGAGTAATGAAGACATGTAGGGGGAGGGGTTGAGTTATTGAGCGATTTGAATGGAGGGGAGGTACAGGAAGCCAATGGAGGGACAGGTAGAGGGGGGAGGTACAAGAGGTGCGTCTGGTGAGAAAAATAAGCCTGGCGCCTGCATTCATTAGATTGTAAAGAGGCGATACGGAAGTTGAACCATCAAGTCGCGGTATCTTGTGTCAGAAAGGGGTGGACACGGGCGATGTTTTTGACTTGATGGTAACAGGATATGGTCACGGTCTGGACGTGGGGAGAGAACGTCAGGTCAGAATCGATGGTGACACCGCGGCAGCGAGCTTGAGGCGTCGGCTAATGAGCGTCTATTTACTGGTAGAGAGAGAGGTGCGATTGGGTTTTTCTTGGAGGAAATTTCAGTTTTGGTGAGATTGAGTTTAAGGAAGCGGGAAGACATCCAATGTGAGACAGCAGAGAGACAGTCAGTGACTCGATCCAATGTGAGACGGCAGAGAGACAGTCAGTGACTCGATCCAATGTGAGACAGCAGAGAGACAGTCAGTGACTCGATCCAATGTGAGACGGCAGAGAGACAGTCAGTGACTCGATCCAATGTGAGACAGCAGAGAGACAGTCAGTGACTCGATCCAATGTGAGACAGCAGAGAGACAGTCAGTGACTCGATCCAATGTGAGACGGCAGAGAGACAGTCAGTGACTCGATCCAATGTGAGACGGCAGAGAGACAGTCAGTGACTCGATCCAATGTGAGACGGCAGAGAGACAGTCAGTGACTCGATCCAATGTGAGACGGCAGAGAGACAGTCAGTGACTCGATCCAATGTGAGACGGCAGAGAGACAGTCAGTGACTCGATCCAATGTGAGACGGCAGAGAGACAGTCAGTGACTCGATCCAATGTGAGTCGGCAGAGAGACAGTCAGTGACTCGATCCAATGTGAGACGGCAGAGAGACAGTCAGTGACTCGATCCAATGTGAGACGGCAGAGAGACAGTCACTGACTCGATCCAATGTGAGACGGCAGAGAGACAGTCAGTGACTCGATCCAATGTGAGACGGCAGAGAGACAGTCACTGACTCGATCCAATGTGAGACGGCAGAGAGACAGTCAGTGACTCGATCCAATGTGAGACGGCAGAGAGACAGTCAGTGACTCGATCCAATGTGAGACGGCAGAGAGACAGTCAGTGACTCGATCCAATGTGAGATGGCAGAGAGACAGTCAGTGACTCGATCCATGTGAGACGGCAGAGAGACAGTCAGTGACTCGATCCAATGTGAGACGGCAGAGAGACAGTCAGTGACTCGATCCAATGTGAGATGGCAGAGAGACAGTCAGTGACTCGATCCAATGTGAGACGGCAGAGAGACAGTCAGTGACTCGATCCAATGTGAGACGGCAGAGAGACAGTCAGTGACTCGATCCAATGTGAGACGGCAGAGAGACAGTCAGTGACTCGATCCAATGTGAGACGGCAGAGAGACAGTCAGTATGGGCGCACGTAGCGCACTCGTCTGACACCGGCCTAAGCAATCGTTGGGACAGGTAGGAAGAGAACCATGAAAGAACAGCACCTTGAAGCCTATATCACATACAGGGTTATTCAGAGAGAGGTGAAAACCTTGAGAATTGCCAGGAGAATGAACAAACTAGATCAAATAGCCAATTTGGAAAGCGAGATAAATGGGTGAATTTTTCTGGTTTGGCTATTTTGACCTAGAATTTTAAATTCTCCAGCCATTCTCAAGGTTTTCACCTCTCTCTGAATAACCCTGTAAGGGTTTGAAGGAGGAGCAAGGGGTCGCCTGTATCAAGTTCGGCGGAGAGGTCAAGAAGGATCAGCGGCGAGTAGCAGCCATTAGCTGTCAATTCTTCAAATCCCGGCGAATGGACAGTGAAATCCCCCATAGAGCAGTATTGATTAATATATTCACAGAACGGCAAAGTGCGCCCAAACGCCCGGATTTCCTGCCATTCAGTTCGACCGGTTTAAAACAGGCGAATCCCACAGGATCCAATGTGCAATAATATCGTATTTATTCTAGAAAAACATTTCTGCTTTTCATTTTCAGCAAAAAACGACTTTCTATTTCTTTTTAGAACAACTTTGTGATGAACAGGGTTATTCAGAGAGAGGTGAAAACCAGGAGAATGACTGGAGAAAAGAAAATTCTAGGTCAAAATAGCCAAACCAGAAAAATTCTTTCATATCACTTTCCAAATCAGCTATTGGGTCTAGATTGGTCATTCTCCTGCTAATTCTCCTGGTTTTCACCTCTCTCTGAATAACCCTGGAAATTTTTTAAAGGCTTTTTTTTTTTAAATTCCGTAACAGACTGTTTTTTTTTTTATTATTTCCACACATTTTAATGTATTTTAAACCCCTTTTTAGGAGGAGAGTCCTGGTTTTTTTTCAGTTCGGTGGATTTCGTTACTACGGTGACCATCTGGTGAATAGTAAATTCACCGCAATTTCGGCGAAATGTAAAATCGCTAAAGTGAAAAGCACCAAAAAGTCAATGAAATTTTGGTGCCTAGTGATTAACCCCTACACAGTAATGGATCTCTGTCGTATCTGGAGGCACGGTGCGCTCTGGTATGTGTTTGCCCACGGCGGCATTTGAGGTTGGGTGGAGGGGACTGCGGCCCAGGGACTTGTAATAGCATTGAACAAAGTGCATGTAAATCAGACGGCTTTCACCCAAAAAGCGCAGGAAAGACCGAAATGCCGAGGAAGCCTCCTCTGCGCCAACCCCGATCATCGTTACAGACTTATAAGACCTCAGGGGGTACGGCTGACACTCCTCTAGCAAGGGCCCACATCTGGATTGCCCTCCTAAGCCTTATGTCTCATACAGTGGAGGAGGGGTGCATGCCTGTGGTACCCATTTAGGGGGCCACACCTCTTCCAGCTGAGTCTGCAAGAGGTGAAGGGTTAATAAGTGAATAAAGATGGACGCCTGGGTCTCCCAGCGTCGTGTCTCTGTTCTACGAGTTGTATAGGAGGTGTGTGTGTACAATATATATATATACAAAGTGTATAAATAGGGGCAGACTGAGAATTCTAAAAAGATTGAAATGTATCAGATCTGCATTAAAGAAAAGGGACGTTTCGCCTCCTAGGAGCCTTTATCAAGGGCCGCGTTCCCTGTAACTCGCTCTGACAGGATCGCCGCGCCACGGCCACAAACCAGTTAAATCCTGACAGGAAAAAACCCTGGGAAAACCAGCAGGAAAACGCTGGACCGTGACGCTACGCTACGGCCTGTAATCGCTTCCAAATGGCGAAGGAATCCCTGGATCCGGCCCATAAATCGTGTAAATTCCTGGGTCAGGCGGGGGCGTTAGACGCGATTATTCCCTCACACCTGGGTAACGTGCAGAACGCCTCGACGTGTTCCCGCCAAATCAGGGGAAACTTGCTGCCTGGGGTTAATTCTATGGCGCCAACACATTTGTGTCGCTGTACAGTGAGCCAAGTGGGGCTTATTCACTAAATATTACACAAACACAACATACAAGCATAAAAGGCTTTAAAGAATGGGAAAAATAAATATAAAGACTCGATATAATCCAGAACGTGAGACACATTATATAAACCGAGCAGCGTCACAGCCACCGAGCAGCGTCACAGCCACCGTGCAGAGTCACAGCCACCGAGCAGCGTCACAGCCACCGAGCAGCGTCACAGCCACCGAGCAGCGTCACAGCCACCGAGCAGCGTCACAGCCACCGAGCAGAGTCACAGCCACCGAGCAGAGTCACAGCCACCGAGCAGAGTCACAGCCACCGTGCAGTCACAGCCACCGAGCAGCATCACAGCCACCGAGCAGAGACACAGCCACCGAGCAGAAACACAGCCACCGAGCAGTCACAGCCACCGAGCAGTCACAGCCACCGAGCAGTCACAGCCACTGTGTAGTCACAGCCACCGAGCAGCATCACAGCCACCGAGCAGAGACACAGCCACCGAGCAGAGACACAGCCATAGAGGCCCTAAGAGACAAGGCGTGTAGAAGCTTCTATGCCATCATGAGAAACCTCTACAAACTAAAACCGCCTGTAAGAGTCTGGCTTAAAATCTGTGATAGCGTCATCACTCCAATCCTCCTTTATGGCAATGAAGTATGGGGCCCCATCACCTACCCTGACCAACACAAATGGGACACCAGCCCAACAGAAATATTCCATCTGGAATTCTGCAAGCATCTCCTCCAAGTCCATCGGAGCACCTCTAACAATGCTTGCCGGGCCGAGCTGGGCAGACTCCCCTTACTTCTTGCAGTACAGAAGGGGGCGCTATCATACTGGGACCATCTAAACATCAGCAGCCTCAACTCATACCACCATAAAGCCCTACTGGCCAACAAGGACCATCCCAAACCATGTGGGCTGCAACAACTCATATCCACCCTGATCATCCAAAGCCCCCATGAAGGCAACCTGACAAAATATCAAATAAAGGCCCTAATTAACGATTCCAGGGAAAACTATATCAGAGAATGGAGACATGATATAGCAAACTCCCAGAAACTCACCATTTACCAATCATTACAGAGGGAATACAAACTGGCCCCATACCTGGAGGCAATACAAACTGGCCCAATACCAGGAGGCAATACAAACTGGCCCCATACCTGGAGCTACTACAAGACCCCAAGGACAGACAGATCCTGAGCCGCTACAGACTGAGCGCCCACAGCCTGGGAATTGAATCAGGGCGGCATAGACAGACCTACAAGCCCAGGGAGAATAGACTGTGCCAGCATTGTGACCAGGAGGCCCTGGAAGATGAGGTCCACTTCCTCCTACAGTGCCCCAAGTACTCAGCACTGAGGGAAACTCACTTCCAGAGACTCTCCGCTCTCATCCCGGACTTCACCTCTATAGAAGAGACGAGGAAACTCCACATCATACTGGGAGAAGAGACGAGGAAACTCCACATCATACTGGGAGAAGAGACGAGGAAACTCCACATCATACTGGGAGAAGAGACGAGGAAACTCCACATCATACTGGGAGAAGAGACGAGGAAACTCCACATCATACTGGAGAAGAGACGAGGAAACTCCACATCATACTGGGAGAAGAGACCAGGAAATTCCACATCATACTGGGAGAAGAGACCAGGAAACTCCACATCATACTGGGAGAAGAGACGAGGAAACTCCACATCATACTGGGAGAAGAGACCAGGAAACTCCACATCATACTGGAGAAGAGAGACCAGGAAACTCCACATCATACTGGGAGAAGAGACGAGGAAACTCCACATCATACTGGGAGAAGAGACGAGGAAACTCCACATCATACTGGGAGAAGAGACCAGGAAACTCCACATCATACTGGGAGAAGAGACGAGGAAACTCCACATCATACTGGGAGAAGAGACCAGGAAACTCCACATCATACTGGGAGAAGAGACCAGGAAACTCCACATCATACTGGAGAAGAGACCAGGAAACTCCACATCATACTGGGAGAAGAGACCAGGAAACTCCACATCATACTGGGAGAAGAGACGAGGAAACTCCACATCATACTGGGAGAAGAGACCAGGAAACTCCACATCATACTGGGAGAAGAGACCAGGAAACTCCACATCATACTGGGAGAAGAGACGAGGAAACTCCACATCATACTGGGAGAAGAGACGAGGAAACTCCACATCATACTGGGAGAAGAGACCAGGAAACTCCACATCATACTGGGAGAAGAGACCAGGAAACTCCACATCATACTGGGAGAAGAGACCAGGAAACTCCACATCATACTGGGAGAAGAGACGAGGAAACTCCACATCATACTGGGAGAAGAGACCAGGAAACTCCACATCATACTGGGAGAAGAGACCAGGAAACTCCATATCATACTGGGAGAAGAGACCAGGAAACTCCACATCATACTGGGAGAAGAGACCAGGAAACTCCACATCATACTGGGAGAAGAGACCAGGAAACTCCACATCATACTGGGAGAAGAGACCAGGAAACTCCACATCATACTGGGAGAAGAGACGAGGAAACTCCACATCATACTGGGAGAAGAGACGAGGAAACTCCACATCATACTGGGAGAAGAGACGAGGAAACTCCACATCATACTGGGAGAAGAGGAGCCGGCAGTGAAAATATCTGCCCAATACGTCGCAGAATGTCACAGACTGAGAGGAACATGAGAGATCCCGGACTTATAAATCCCCAACACGGACTCGCCCCCATCCCCCTTCACATTATCCCGTACCCCTGATAATGTCCATGGACTTGCCCATTCCCCCCCATATATATGTCCCACTACCCCCCCCCCCATCCCATATAACCTACCCATATGCTTTGGCAATCATAAAATGTATTTGTTCCTGTCAATAAAGCTTATTTGAATTCAGTTGATATTGGTGCGTCACGTCCAAAGCTCTGCATAACCGCGCCCCGGCCCACAGCTCCTTATTAGCAGGTACATCCTGCCCTCTCTCCTCTTAGATTGTAAGCTCTGGGGCAGGGTCCTCTCTCCTCTTAGATTGTAAGCTCTGGGGCAGGGTCCCCTCTCCTCTTAGATTGTAAGCTCTTGAGCAGGGTCCTCTCTCCTCTTAGATTGTAAGCTCTGGAGCAGAGTCCCCTCTCCTCTTAGATTGTAAGCTCTGGGCAGGGTCCCCTCTCCTCTTAGATTGTAAGCTCTGGAGCAGGGTCCCCTCTCCTCTTAGATTGTAAACTCTGGGGCAGGGTCCCCTCTCCTCTTAGATTGTAAGCTCTGGAGCAGGGTCCCCTCTCCTCTTAGATTGTAAGCTCTGGGCAGGGTCCCCTCTCCTTTTAGATTGTAAGCTCTGGGGCAGGGTCCCCTCTCCTCTTAGATTGTAAGCTCTGGAGCAGGGTCCCCTCTCCTCTTAGATTGTAAGCTCTGGGGCAGGGTCCCCTCTCCTCTTAGATTGTAAACTCTGGGGCAGGGTCCCCTCTCCTCTTAGATTGTAAGCTCTGGGCAGGGTCCCCTCTCCTCTTAGATGTAAGCTCTGGGGCAGGGTCCCCTCTCCTCTTAGATTGTAAGCTCTGGGGCAGGGTCCCCTCTCCTCTTAGATTGTAAACTCTGGAGCAGGTCCCCTCTCCTCTTAGATTGTAAGCTCTGGGCAGGGTCCCCTCTCCTCTTAGATTGTAAGCTCTGGGCAGGGTCCCCTCTCCTCTTAGATTGTAAGCTCTGGGCAGGGTCCCCTCTCCTCTTAGATTGTAAGCTCTGGGGCAGGGTCCCCTCTCCTCTTAGATTGTAAGCTCTGGGGCAGGGTCCCCTCTCCTACTGTTCTGTGTGTGTATATTTGTTATTCTGTCTCACCCATTGTACAGTGTTACGGAACTTGTTGGCGCTTTATAAATACTTTAACTGTATAACAAGTGACGCACATACAATACACCGTGTAATATAACACGCCAAGCACATACAATACACCGTGTAATATAACACGCCAAGCACATACAATACACCGTGTAATATAACACGCCAAGCACATACAATACACCGTGTAATATAACACGCCAAGCACATACAATACACACTGTGCAGATACAGACATAGGAAGGGGTTAATTCCAGGATGTGATTTTATAATGAGCTCCAGCTGCAGATAAAGAGACCTGCGACCAATCAGAGCTCAGCTCCCCCAACGTCTGACCAATGGAAACATGCCATGTAAAGCATAACTTTAAAGGGGCCCCACATCCTGTGCAGGCGGACACGCTGCGCGCGCCATGCCGTGTACTTCAGGCATATGGGCCGTGGTGCCAGGTTTCACCACCCCGGCTCTGCGTACCAGGCGTCACCACCCCGGCGCTGCCTACCAGGCGTCACCACCCCGGCGCTGCGTACCAGGCGTCACCACCCCGGCGCTGCGTACCAGGCGTCACCACCCCGGCGCTGCGTACCAGGCGTCACACCCCGGCGCTGCGTACCAGGCGTCACCACCCCGGCGCTGCGTACCAGGCGTCACCACCCCGGCGCTGCGTACCAGGCGTCACCACCCCGGCGCTGCGTACCAGGCGTCACCACCCCGGCGCTGCGTACCAGGCGTCACCACCCCGGCTCTGCGTACCAGGCGTCACCACCCCGGCTCTGCGTACCAGGCGTCACCACCCCGGCGCTGCGTACCAGGCGTCACCACCCCGGCGCTGCGTACCAGGCGTCACCACCCCGGCTCTGCGTACCAGGCGTCACCACCCCGGCTCTGCGTACCAGGCGTCACCACCTGGCTCTGCGTACCAGGCGTCACCACCCCGGCGCTGCGTACCAGGCGTCACCACCCCGGCGCTGCGTACCAGGCGTCACCACCCCGGCTCTGCGTACCAGGCGTCACCACCCCGGCTCTGCGTACCAGGCGTCACCACCCCGGCTCTGCGTACCAGGCGTCACCACCCCGGCTCTGCGTACCAGGCGTCACGGCCCAGCGAGATGAAAAGTCAAAAAAACACCCTCCGAAAAATCTGTGAAAGGGCATTTCTGCCCCATACCACAAGCGATCCCTCATCTTAGCTGCGCGGAGTGACGGCGTGTGGCCCCGCTCCTCTGAACAGGCGTATCTGGAGCAACAATATTGGGGTTTATTCACTAAACTGTGATTGTGTCAGACACAAAATCCATAACCATGACTGACCCGGAGATATGTTCATGCATGTTCTGGCCAGTCAGGTATACGGCGTCACAACGAGCCACAGCTTAGCGAATACGCCCCTAAGCGGACTTTATGGGTTTTAGCACCGAAATACAAAATGCTGAAATCCCTGAGCCCCGTCCCGGGGTCTGCCAAGCCCCCCCTCCCCCCCGCATATTGTTTGTACAGCTGGGGGGGACGTCAGTGAGCCGGGCCATGGAGGAGAAAAGCCAGGCCACGGCAAATAGAAGCCAGGCGGCTCGCAGCAAGGATCACTGGCCGCCGTGACACCATGACACATAGTGAGGGGCTTTGTCTGCCGTGTTCACTGAGGGCCAGATGCCAAACATTACCCGACCTCCTCCATGGCAGAGGACGGCTACATGGACTGTCAAACAGGTCTCGGGCTTATATGGCGAATGATTGGTCCAGGGGGCCGTAAAATCCAACGCAGCATGCTAAATGGGGGTTATTCACTAAACGCCTTTATTTATGGTTCTTGCCCACAGTAAAGATCAGGGATCCCAGTCACGGGATCCAAACACCGGCAGGAGAAGCTTCGCCGCTTTCTATACCTTGAGGTTTCGTCCTGCCGCGGCGTTAAATTCCCATTCGGGAATCGCCAGACTTTATCACGACGGCAACAACGGTAAACGCCGGCCATTAGTGAAGAAGCCATGATGAGGCATCTGCCTCCCCGCCGGGTAAATGTCATGGGGTCAGCGCGCCGGACCTGACCGGGCGAGACACCGGCATAAACAGCAGGGGGCCGCCGCCAGATCCGCTGCCCTGTAACATGCAGACATTAATGGATGAATTTGCTGCCGGCAGGGTGTGGATCCTACATACTGCGGGGCAGCACTTTTCACACACTGCCCCTCAGCATGTGCAGAATGAGAGGGATGTCTGGCGGTGTTAAGCCCACGGGGAGACCGGCAGGGACCCCACTCCATGACACATTCTGCGGCCGCAAGGCATTGTGGGAGACTATTTCAGGTAACTCCGCGCTATCTGGAAACGTTTCCTCTCAGACCCCGGCGACGCACAGCCAAACCATACATGGCCAAACCGCATCCACCGCCTGTCTAGACAGGAGGGAGAGGGGCCGCCGCATTCTCCAAGAGCCATTAAATCCACTTCCCCAGGTTAACCCTCTCCCTGCCACTGCACTCACACCGCCAGGACCCGCCTGCCACATTCTGAATGGGGAGCAGTAACCATGGAAACCTGCTCCGCTGAGCGTGGCGGGGCGCATAGGCGCCGAGGTTATCCATGCTGATGGGCAGCGCATGAAACATGACGCGCCGCAGTATGTAGAATTCATACGCTGCACAGAAACAAGTCGAAAGGGGGTTAATCCACAAACGCCGGGGTTTGCCGAAGTTTCAAACGCCAACATAAATAACTCTTTACACCGGCGTTTCGCCAGAGAAAGATCCAAGCATCGGCGGGGGGAGCGTCACGGCGACCATTCTCCTGCCACCGCTGCTTTTTCCTATTAAAGCAACTTCGGCAAACACCGTCATTTGCCGAATAACCCCGAAAGCAGAATGCTGGCAAAACCTCGCCCTGATTAGAGAACGGAGGAAATCAGGCGTGTTTTTTTAATATTCGCTCTTTTCATACATTTAAATGTCCCGTATTCACATTGCTGACTCACAGCACCATCTCCACCGGGAGGCAGATCCCTGCGGTGTTTTGGGTCTGGTGGTTAATGAGGCTCTGATTCCCGTGGAGAAGGTTCACATTCCTGCGCCGCCGCCGCCACCACCCGCACCATTTGGTTTTACTTAAAATGCCTCAAAGACTGAAACATCGGGGAGGGCCAAAACACCGCAAACCCTTTCACTGCCGGGCAGGAGCGCCGAATCCAAAAACCAGCCCATTATAAGGATTTCTTCCTTTACGTGTTTTACCACCTTCACTTTGAGGCGGCTCCATGTGGCAAACACTTCCAGGTTGTGTCCTATTACAAGGATTGCAGGTTCACAGCATCATGAGTTTGGGGGGGCCCCACCGGCTACTTCCCCAAAACCCCCATCCAACCATAACTGTGCTCCTTCCCCCAACTCCCCACCGGTCTATATGTGCCATATGAAGTGAATCCGGATTCCACAGGACACGACATCATGTAACCAGAGATAAACCGGGAATACACGATGCGGCTTCTCCCCCGAAGCTCGGATTTCCCCTCTGTATTCACCGCGGGGGTCTATCTACTAAACAGCAAGATGAAGGCGAGTTGTAATTCCTGATTCCGAGCAAATATAAAGCGATTATTCAGTGAGATGCGAGTACAACGCGCCGCCCCGGCTTCAGATCAGCGTGATGTTTAGTGAATAAGCCCCTGTAGCATTATACCGTCACACATGGAGTGATAATCCAGGAATTTACAAACTGCTTCTGTAACATAATGGTGCACGCAGCCCGGCAAACAATCACCGAGCATTAAAACGCCCAATCAGTCTGCGCTGAAACGGGGGATTAGGGCGGGCGATCCGGGGGTTAATCCGGTGTCTGCTTTTGGCATCTGCAGGTACATTGCCCCCACTGCTTGCGCTTCTTTTCAAATTAAGGTGAACATTGGTGAATCGGTATTCCTTTGCTGCCAAAATTAACCGGTATCTGCAACACCATCACTTAGTGTATAACCCCCTATACAAAACAGGCCAAAACACCACTGACAACAAGGGTAAAGAGTATGGCAAACGCCGGCGCCAGCCAGGGTAAAGAGTACGGCAAACGCAGGCGCCAGCCAGGGTAGAGTACGGCAAACGCCGGCGCCAGCCAGGGTACAGAGTACGGCAAACCCCGGCGGCAGCCAGGGTAAAGAGTACGGCAAACACCGGCGCCAGCCAGGGTAAAGAGTACGGCAAACGCCGGCGGCAGCCAGGGTAAAGAGTACGGCAAACGCCGGCGGCAGCCAGGGTAAAGAGTACGGCAAACGCCGGCAGCAGCCAGGGTAAAGAGTACGGCAAACGCAGGCGGCAGCCAGGGTAAAGAGTACAGCAAACGCCAGCGGCAGGAAGGGTAAAGAGTACGGCAAACGCCGGCAGCAGCCAGGGTAAAGAGTACGGCAAACGCCGGCGGCAGCCAGGGTAAAGAGTACGGCAAACGCCGGCGGCAGCCAGGGTAAAGAGTACGGCAAACGCCGGCAGCAGCCAGGGTAAAGAGTACGGCAAACGCCGGCAGCAGCCAGGGTAAAGAGTACGGCAAACGCCGGCAGCAGCCAGGGTAAAGAGTACGGCAAACGCCGGCGTCAGCCAGGGTAAAGAGTACGGCAAACGCCGGCGACAGCCAGGGTAAAAAGTACGGCAAACGCAGGCGGCAGCCAGGGTAAAGAGTACGGCAAACGCCGGCAGCAGCCAGGGTAAAGAGTACGGCAAACGCCGGCGACAGCCAGGGTAAAGAGTACGGCAAACACAGGCGGCAGCCAGGGTAAAGAGTACGGCAAACGCAGGCGGCAGCCAGGGTAAAGAGTACGGCAAACGCTGGCAGCAGCCAGGGTAAAGAGTACGGCAAACGCTTGCGGCAGCCAGGGTAAAGAGTACGGCAAACGCCGGCGCCAGCCAGGGTAAAGAGTACGGCAAACGCCGGCGGCAGCTCCTTGTACACTGAATTCATCGTATTTTCACCAAAGTAAATCCACCATTACATCGCTGATGGAAAAGTTAGTGATTAACCCCTTGGGGCAGATAGGCAGCCCTCCATCACCGGACACAACCAGGCCTCACATGGGACGCCGGACCGATCCACCAAAACTTCTGCCGTGCCACAGGAATGAGCCGTAGAGAAATCCGTCAATTTCTGAGCTGGTGATTTGGCACAGCTGGCAGGTTTCCTGTGTAATCAGGGGGTGTCTGGAGACCCCCAAAGGGTGTACAACAAAAATGCACCAACTCCCACCACCCTCAGCTTCCAGAATAAGTAGACGGCCACAAAACGCTGCCACTGTTACTGTGTGTGTGATTCTGTAACGATAAAGTTACACATAATGACAGGCCTGGACGGTTGGGGGGGGGGGTCGTGTCTGGAATCCGGTGTGTCTGCAGGAGGCCCCGGTGTAATGACCAGCCTCCTGCGCGCATACCGCAACACAAACCATAGACGTGTTTCTTTTAATGGTTATTACATTGTTCCAGAAAGGGTTAAAATCTAAAACAAGTCCAGGGGTCCCTGGTGATTCAGAGGGTCCCGGAGCCTGAACGTGTCCCACCCTAAAGCTGAATTCCTCCCTTTGTTCCCAGGATTTTGGGCAGGAGGGCCTGTTCCTACATGTCCCGCCCGCTATGGCTGCCAGGTCGGCCATGTTCTGGATATCAGATTCACGGCTCCATCTCCAGCCAAAACACTGGCAGGGGGAGCGCGGGGCCTGCGCCACATCTAAAGGCACTATACAGAGTGCAGGCAACATGCAGCGCAGTGCATGCGCGTCAGGAGGGGGTGAGAGGCGCGCATCCCGGTGCATGCGCGTCAGGAGGGGGTGAGAGGCGCGCGTCCCAGTGCATGCGCGTCAGGAGGGGGTGAGAGGCGCGCGTCCCGGTGTCTGTATATTATGAGGAGAGGCGCGCGTCCCGGTGTCTGTGTATTATGAGGAGAGGCGCGCGTCCCGGTGTCTGTGTATTATGAGGGGAGAGGCGCGCGTCCCGGTGTCTGTGTATTATGAGGTGAGAGGCGCGCGTCCCGGTGTCTGTGTATTATGAGGGGAGAGGCGCGCGTCCCGGTGTCTGCGTATTATGAGGGGAGAGGCGCGCGTCCCGGTGTCTGCGTATTATGAGGGGAGAGGCGCGCGTCCCGGTGTCTGTGTATTATGAGGGGGGGAGAGGCGCGCGTCCCGGTGTCTGTGTATTATGAGGGAGAGGCGCGCGTCCCGGTGTCTGTGTATTATGAGGGGAGAGGCGCGTGTCCCGAGTCTGTGTATTATGAGGGGAGAGGCGCGCGTCCCGGTGTCTGTGTATTATGAGGGGTGAGAGGCGCGCGTCCGGTGTCTGTGTATTATGAGGTGAGAGGCGCGCGCGTCCCGGTGTCTGTGTATTATGAGGTGAGAGGCGCGCGTCCCGGTGTCTGTGTATTATGAGGGGAGAGGCGCGTGTCCCGGAGTCTGTGTATTATGAGGGGAGAGGCGCGCGTCCCGGTGTCTGTGTATTATGAGGGGGTGAGAGGCGCGCGTCCCGGTGTCTGTGTATTATGAGGAGAGGCGCGCGTCCCGGTGTCTGTGTATTATGAGGGAGAGGCGCGCGTCCCGGTGTCTGTGTATTATGAGGAGGGGAGAGGCGCGTGTCCCGGTGTCTGTGTATTATGAGGGGAGAGGCGCGCGTCCCGGTGTCTGTGTATTATGAGGAGAGGCGCGCGTCCTGGGACCCGTTGGATTGATCCTACACACTGCAGGGCAGCATTTTCATGTCTTGCCCCTTCGGATGTAGCCAGGTCGGCCATGTTTTCCTGAACACATATAATATATTCATGCTGAGGGGCAGTGCATGAAAAATGCCACCCCGCAGCATGTATAATCCATACGCTGCAGGTAAGAAATCATAAAGGATCCCAGGTGACCTGCCTTTATTTCCTTCCTGCAACATGTGAATTATACATGTTGCAGGGCAGCACTTTTCCCTGTGTTCCCCTCTGCGTGAAATAGTATTATGTTGCTGGGCCGGATGGAGACCTCGCGCACCTTCTCCTCTTGCAGCATATGAATCCTACACACTGCTGGAGGATGTGTGCCATGTAACGCGCAGCATGTGGACATTCTACTGGGCCACATCCCCCCCCCCCGCTATAAACAGACCCCACACAGGGCACCCCCCCGCTATAAACAGACCCCACACAGGGCACCCCCCCGCTAAAAACAGACCCCACACAGGGCACCCCCCGCTATAAACAGACCCCACACAGGGCACCCCCCGCTATAAACAGACCCCACACAGGGCACCCCCCCCTATAAACAGACCCCACACAGGGCACCCCCCGCTATAAACAGACCCCACACAGGGCCCCCCCGCTATAAACAGACCCCACACAGGGCACCCCCCGCTATAAACAGACCCCACACAGGGCACCCCCCGCTATAAACAGACCCCACACAGGGCACCCCCCCCCCGCTATAAACAGACCCCACACAGGGCACCCCCCCCCCGCTATAAACAGACCCCACACAGGGCACCCCCCGCTATAAACAGACCCCACACAGGGCACCCCCCCCGCTATAAACAGACCCCACACAGGGCACCCCCCCGCACATGGCGCGCACGTCCCAGCTGTGTTTGCGCACGTTACACCGCGGAGCCCTCGTGAAAGCCCGCACATATTTACTCTGCAAACAGGATGCTGCGCAGCTGTCTGCCATACTTGGGGGAGGAAGGGTTAACCCAGCCCCAGGCTGACGCAATGTATTAATGTCCCATGCGGACGGCGCACTACACATACAGCGGCGCAGCCCTGCGCACCGCACCCTCACAGCTGTGCACAGACTGGGCCAAGGGCTGAGTCATTAGGATGGATCTATGCGGACACCTCGGGGGAGGGATGAGCACCGCGCCCCCCCCCCCCCCCCCGGGGTATTACAGCGCTAAGTGACTGCGCTCTGACACACATGTATATAGCACCAACAGTGAGTGCAGCGCTGTATGATATGTAACATCATTGCAAATTACAGTCATTACAGGGAGCCGGCCTGCAGAGCTTGCACTCCATGTTACAGGCTGAGGGCAGCAGTGTGACATATACGTATATAGCACCACCAGTGTTTGTAGCGCAGTACAGTATGTAAAGTGATGGTAAAAGGTTTGTGTCATGGAAGCCAGCAGCCGGCCTGCAGAGCTTGCACTCCACGTTACGGGACCGTACCGGGGTCTTATCCCAAACACCCAGGCGAGGCGGCAGTTTTTGGCAGAGGATCCCTCGCACCCTCCTCCACCCTCTCTCAGGGCAGCTGCGTCCACACACATAGACCCGGCACATAAACACCCCCCCCCCCGCACATAAACCCGGCACAGATGTTTAGGCGGAGCGAGAGAATGAGTAAGAGGTCTGGGAATTGGAGGGGGGGGGGGGCTGGAGCCTGTAATTAACCTGTTGAATACCAGATGGCGGTTTGGCCTCTCCTGTACGGGTGACGCTTGTGTGAACCTCAGAGCTTACACTCTAATAGCAAAGTGAAGAAATTCCCAAATAAAGCCAGATGTTCAAAGGGTTAAACTTTACGTTTTGATTCATATTTAGCCATGTGACTTCCAAAATCTCTCTCCTGATTGGCAAATGCCAGTATAGGCCCGCCCACCGCGCCACACCACCAGCACCAGAGAAAAGCAGGTGTGCAGGATCCCCCATGGATCCCTAGGAATGTACCGGCATGCTGATCTCCCTGCACATTAACCCCATCAGTGCTGGCCAGGTCTCTCTGATCCATGTCCCACGGCAAAACAAGCTCCACGCCAGTAAACAGAAACCACGAAACCGGCCCTCCACACAACGCCACGCATACCGGCCCTCCACACAACGCCACGCATACCGGCCCTCCACACAACGCCACGCATACCGGCCCTCCACACAACGCCACGCATACCGGCCGGCCCTCCACACAACGCCACGCATACCGGCCCTCCACACAACGCCACGCATACCGGCCGGCCCTCCACACAACGCCACGCATACCGGCCCTCCACACAACGCCACGCATACCGGCCGGCCCTCCACACAACGCCACGCATACCGGCCCTCCACACAACACCACGCATACCGGCCCTCCACACAACGCCACGCATACCGGCCCTCCACACAACGCCACGCATACCGGCCCTCCACACAACGCCATGCATACCGGCCCTCCACACAACGCCACGCATACCGGTCCTCCACACAACGCGACGCATACCGGCCCTCCACACAACGCCACGCATACCGGCCCTCCACACAACGCCATGCATACCGGCCCTCCACACAATGCCACGCATACCGGCCCTCCACACAACGCCACGCATACCGGTCCTCCACACAACACGACGCATACCGGCCCTCCACACAACGCCACGCATACCGGTCCTCCACACAACGCCACGCATACCGGTCCTCCACACAACGCCACGCATACCGGCCCTCCACACAAATACATCCCTGTACTCACACACAGCAACCCAGCGTTACCACGCATCACTTCTGCATTAAAGAGGGACCACACGTTATACAGAGTCACAGGATCTCACATTATACAGAGTCACCGGATCTCACGTTATACAGAGTCACTGCACCTCACGTTATACAGAGTCACCGGATCTCACGTTATACAGAGTCACCGGATCTCACGTTATACAGAGTCACCGGATCTCACGTTATACAGAGTCACCGGATCTCACGTTATACAGAGTCACCGGATCTCACGTTATACAGAGTCACCGGATCTCACGTTATACAGAGTCACTGCACCTCACGTTATACAGAGTCACTGCACCTCACGTTATACAGAGTCACTGCACCTCACGTTATACAGAGTCCCTGGATCACACGTTATACAGAGTCACAGGATCTCACGTTATACAGAGTCACCGGATCTCACGTTATACAGAGTCACAGGACCTCACATTATACAGAGTCACAGGACCTCACATTATACAGAGTCACTGCACCTCACGTTATACAGAGTCACAGGATCTCACGTTATACAAGTCACAGGATCTCACGTTATACAGAGTCACCGGATCACACGTTATACAGAGTCACTAGATCACACGTTATACAGAGTCACAGGATCTCACGTTATACAGAGTCACAGGATCTCACGTTATACAGAGTCACAGGATCTCACGTTATACAGAGTCACAGGACCTCACGTTATACAGAGTCACAGGATCTCACGTTATACAGAGTCATAGGATCTCACGTTATACAGAGTCACTGGATCACACGTTATACAGAGTCACTGCACCTCACGTTATACAGAGTCACTGCACCTCACGTTATACAGAGTCACAGGATCTCACGTTATACAAGTCACAGGATCTCACGTTATACAGAGTCACCGGATCACACGTTATACAGAGTCACTAGATCACACGTTATACAGAGTCACAGGATCTCACGTTATACAGAGTCACAGGATCTCACGTTATACAGAGTCACAGGATCTCACGTTATACAGAGTCACAGGATCTCACGTTATACAGAGTCACTGGATCACACGTTATACAGAGTCACTGCACCTCACGTTATACAGAGTCACTGCACCTCACGTTATACAGTCACTGGATCTCACGTTATACAGAGTCACTGGATCTCACGTTATACAGAGTCACAGGATCTCACGTTATACAGAGTCACTGGATCACACGTTATACAGAGTCACCGGATCTCACGTTATACAGAGTCACAGGATCTCACGTTATACAGAGTCACAGGACCTCACGTTATACAGAGTCACTGCACCTCACGTTATACAGAGTCCCTGGATCACACGTTATACAGAGTCACAGGACCTCACATTATACAGAGTCACAGGACCTCACATTATACAGAGTCACTGCACCTCACGTTATACAGAGTCACAGGATCTCACGTTATACAAGTCACAGGATCTCACGTTATACAGAGTCACCGGATCACACGTTATACAGAGTCACTAGATCACACGTTATACAGAGTCACAGGATCTCACGTTATACAGAGTCACAGGATCTCACGTTATACAGAGTCACAGGATCTCACGTTATACAGAGTCACAGGATCTCACGTTATACAGAGTCACAGGACCTCACATTATACAGAGTCACCGGATCTCACGTTATACAGAGTCACAGGATCTCACGTTATACAGAGTCACTGGATCACACGTTATACAGAGTCACTATACAGAGTCACTGCACCTCACGTTATACAGAGTCACTGCACCTCACGTTATACAGAGTCACTGCACCTCACGTTATACAGAGTCACTGCACCTCACGTTATACAGAGTCACCGGATCTCACGTTATACAGAGTCACCGGATCTCACGTTATACAGAGTCACCGGATCTCACGTTATACAGAGTCACCGGATCTCACGTTATACAGTCACTGCACCTCACGTTATACAGAGTCACTGGATCTCACGTTATACAGTCACTGGATCTCACGTTATACAGTCACTGGATCTCACGTTATACAGAGTCACCGGATCTCACGTTATACAGTCACTGCACCTCACGTTATACAGAGTCACTGGATCTCACGTTATACAGAGTCACTGGATCTCACGTTATACAGAGTCACCGGATCTCACGTTATACAGTCACTGGATCTCACGTTATACAGAGTCACCGGATCTCACGTTATACAGAGTCACCGGATCTCACGTTATACAGAGTCACAGGATCTCACGTTATACAGAGTCACAGGATCTCACGTTATACAGAGTCACAGGATCTCACGTTATACAGAGTCACTGCACCTCACGTTATACAGAGTCACTGCACCTCACGTTATACAGAGTCACAGGATCTCACGTTATACAGAGTCACAGGATCTCACGTTATACAGAGTCACCGGATCTCACGTTATACAGAGTCACCGGATCTCACGTTATACAGAGTCACCGATCTCACGTTATACAGAGTCACGGATCTCACGTTATACAGAGTCACTGCACCTCACGTTATACAGAGTCACTGCACCTCACGTTATACAGAGTCACTGCACCTCACGTTATACAGAGTCACCGATCTCACGTTATACAGAGTCACTGCACCTCACGTTATACAGAGTCACTGCACCTCACGTTATACAGAGTCACAGGATCACACGTTATACAGAGTCACCGGATCACACGTTATACAGAGTCACCGGATCACACGTTATACAGAGTCACAGGATCTCACGTTATACAGAGTCACAGGATCTCACGTTATACAGAGTCACCGGATCTCACGTTATACAGAGTCACCGGATCTCACGTTATACAGAGTCACTGCACCTCACGTTATACAGAGTCACTGCACCTCACGTTATACAGAGTCCCTGGATCACACGTTATACAGAGTCACAGGACCTCACATTATACAGTCACAGGATCTCACGTTATACAGAGTCACAGGATCTCACGTTATACAGAGTCACCGGATCACACGTTATACAGAGTCACAGGATCTCACGTTATACAGAGTCACAGGATCTCACGTTATACAGAGTCACAGGATCTCACATTATACAGAGTCACAGGACCTCACGTTATACAGAGTCACCGGATCTCACGTTATACAGAGTCACAGGATCTCACATTATACAGAGTCACAGGACCTCACGTTATACAGAGTCACAGGATCTCACGTTATACAGAGTCACTGCACCTCACGTTATACAGAGTCACTGCACCTCACGTTATACAGAGTCACAGGATCTCACGTTATACAGAGTCACAGGATCTCACGTTATACAGAGTCACCGGATCTCACGTTATACAGAGTCACAGGATCTCACGTTATACAGAGTCACAGGATCTCACGTTATACAGAGTCACCGGATCTCACGTTATACAGAGTCACCGGATCTCACGTTATACAGAGTCACTGCACCTCACGTTATACAGAGTCACTGCACCTCACGTTATACAGAGTCACTGCACCTCACGTTATACAGAGTCACCGGATCTCACGTTATACAGAGTCACTGCACCTCACGTTATACAGAGTCACTGCACCTCACGTTATACAGAGTCACCGGATCACACGTTATACAGAGTCACCGGATCACACGTTATACAGAGTCACCGGATCACACGTTATACAGAGTCACAGGATCTCACGTTATACAGAGTCACAGGATCTCACGTTATACAGAGTCACCGGATCTCACGTTATACAGAGTCACCGGATCTCACGTTATACAGAGTCACTGCACCTCACGTTATACAGAGTCACTGCACCTCACGTTATACAGAGTCCCTGGATCACACGTTATACAGAGTCACAGGACCTCACATTATACAGTCACAGGATCTCACGTTATACAGAGTCACAGGATCTCACGTTATACAGAGTCACAGGATCTCACGTTATACAGAGTCACCGGATCACACGTTATACAGAGTCACTGGATCACACGTTATACAGAGTCACAGGATCTCACGTTATACAGAGTCACAGGATCTCACGTTATACAGAGTCACAGGATCTCACATTATACAGAGTCACAGGACCTCACGTTATACAGAGTCACCGGATCTCACGTTATACAGAGTCACAGGATCTCACGTTATACAGAGTCACAGGACCTCACGTTATACAGAGTCACAGGATCTCACGTTATACAGAGTCACCGGATCTCACGTTATACAGAGTCACAGGACCTCACGTTATACAGAGTCACAGGATCTCACGTTATACAGAGTCACAGGATCTCACGTTATACAGAGTCACAGGACCTCACGTTATACAGAGTCACAGGACCTCACGTTATACAGAGTCACAGGACCTCACGTTATACAGAGTCACAGGATCTCACGTTATACAGAGTCACAGGATCTCACGTTATACAGAGTCACAGGATCTCACGTTATACAGAGTCACAGGATCTCACGTTATACAGAGTCACAGGATCTCACGTTATACAGAGTCACTGGATCACACGTTATACAGAGTCACTGGATCACACGTTATACAGAGTCACTGGATCACACGTTATACAGAGTCACAGGACCTCTATCTATTGAACTACGATCCCCATGGTCCTCTCCACAGGGTAGCGGAGGCTTGTGGGAATTCTAGTCATTGGAAGGGGCGCAGTGACTCTTTCACAGAGAGCGGTCTGGGGGTTTCAGGCTTTCCATGCTGTAATGTGTTTGTTTTATGACCTCACTCCCCTCCCCGGGGGCTCAGGCTCAGGCTCAGGCCTGCTTTCAATTAGGACCAACACGCAACCAATTGTAACATTTCTTTGGCAGTGAAAGGGTTAACGGATCTATGGCTTCTGCCATAAACCTGATGCCCGGCATGAATTAGTCTGAGGAAGATCCTCGTGGGAGGGGTTACAGGCCTGAGAGCATCAGAATTACTGCCCCATATACTACAGCCCCCCCCCTCAGGAAAGCAGACCCCCATGTACAGGAGAGGGATCGTGTGGCTGTTATAACTGCATATCAAGAGTTAACCACCTCCTCCTAGTTATGCAGACCATCAGGGTTATTCAGAGAGAGGTGAAACTCTGGAGAACATTTGGAGAAGTGAAAATTCTAGGTCAAAATAGCAACCAGAAAAATTCTCCCATTTAGCTATTTGGACCTAGAATTTTCACTTCTCCAGTCATTCTCCTGGTTTTCACCTCTCTCTGAGTAAGCATGAATATAAAGAGTTAACCACCCCCTCCCAGGTACATAGGCCCCGAATAGCAGCATATGAAGAGTTAACCCCCCCCTCCTAGATAGGCAGACCCTGTATAACAGCATATAAAGAGTTAAATCCCCCTTCCTCCCCAGGAATGCAGCCCCCTCTATATTAGAGCATGTTAACCCTCATGCCCTGCCAGGAATCCCAGCATACAGATATATAACCAGCCATGCCCAGTGGATCCAACACATACCAAGGCCTGGCTGCAGGACAGGAACAGCACGGCCAGCAGGGGGAGACTCCTCAGGAGCTGGGGGCAAGAAAAAGCCATTAATCAGGGCCCAGGAGCCCCCAACAGGGAAAGAGAGCCCCCAACATGGCAGAGGGAAGGGAGGGACTCCCAGAAAGCAGAGAATGGATAGGGAAGACATGCTAGGATGGAGGAGACCCCCAGATGTGCAGAGAATCAGTAAAGGTCTATTGAGTATAGAGGTGCCACATGGAGGTGCAGATTCAATGTGTGGAGCCCCAGGAGGTGCAGATTCAATGTGAGGAGCCCCAGGAGGTGCAGATTCAATGTGAGGAGCCCCAGGAGGTGCAGATTCAATGTGAGGAGCCCCAGGAGGTGCCGATTCAATGTGAGCCCCAGGAGGTGCAGATTCAATGTGAGGAGCCCCAGGAGGTGCAGATTCAATGTGTGGAGCCCCAGGAGGTGCAGATTCAATGTGTGGAGCCCCAGGAGGTGCAGATTCAATGTGAGGAGCCCCAGGAGGTGCAGATTCAATGTGAGGAGCCCCAGGAGGTGCAGATTCAATGTGAGGAGCCCCAGGAGGTGCAGATTCAATGTGTGGAGCCACAGGGGGTGCAGATTCAATGTGAGGAGCCCCAGGGGGTGCAGATTCAATGTGTGGAGCCCCAGGGGGTGCAGATTCAATGTGTGGAGCCCCAGGGGGTGCAGATTCAATGTGAGGAGCCCCAGGGGGTGCAGATTCAATGTGTGGAGCCCCAGGAGGTGCAGATTCAATGTGAGGAGCCCCAGGAGGTGCAGATTCAATGTGAGGAGCCCCAGGAGGTGCAGATTCAATGTGAGGAGCCCCAGGAGGTGCAGATTCAATGTGAGGAGCCCCAGGAGGTGCAGATTCAATGTGAGGAGCCCCAGGGGGTGCAGATTCAATGTGAGGAGCCCCAGGGGGTGCAGATTCAATGTGAGGAGCCCCAGCAGGTGCAGATTCAATGTGAGGAGCCCCAGGAGGTGCAGATTCAATGTGTGGAGCCCCAGGGGGTGCAGATTCAATGTGAGGAGCCCCGGGGGGTGCAGATTCAATGTGTGGAGCCCCAGGAGGTGCAGATTCAATGTGAGGAGCCCCAGGAGGTGCAGATTCAATGTGAGGAGCCCCAGGAGGTGCAGATTCAATGTGAGGAGCCCCAGGAGGTGCAGATTCAATGTGAGGAGCCCCAGGAGGTGCAGATTCAATGTGAGGAGCCCCAGGAGGTGCAGATTCAATGTGAGGAGCCCCAGGAGGTGCAGATTCAATGTGTGGAGCCCCAGGAGGTGCAGATTCAATGTGTGGAGCCCCAGGAGGTGCAGATTCAATGTGTGAAGCCCCAGGGGGTGCAGATTCAATGTGTGGAGCCCCAGGAGGTGCCGATTCAATGTGTGGAGCCCCAGGAGGTGCAGATTCAATGTGTGGAGCCCCAGGAGGTGCAGATTCAATGTGAGGAGCCCCAGGAGGTGCAGATTCAATGTGAGGAGCCCCAGGGGGTGCAGATTCAATGTGAGAGCCCCAGGGGGTGCAGATTCAATGTGAGGAGCCCCAGGGGGTGCAGATTCAATGTGAGGAGCCCCAGGAGGTGCAGATTCAATGTGAGGAGCCCCAGGGGGTGCAGATTCAATGTGAGGAGCCCCAGGAGGTGCAGATTCAATGTGTGGAGCCCCAGGAGGTGCAGATTCAATGTGAGGAGCCCCAGGAGGTGCAGATTCAATGTGAGGAGCCCCAGGAGGTGCAGATTCAATGTGAGGAGCCCCAGGGGGTGCAGATTCAATGTGAGGAGCCCCAGGGGGTGCAGATTCAATGTGAGGAGCCCCAGGAGGTGCAGATTCAATGTGAGGAGCCCCAGGAGGTGCAGATTCAATGTGTGAAGCCCCAGGGGGTGCAGATTCAATGTGTGGAGCCCCAGGAGGTGCCGATTCAATGTGTGGAGCCCCAGGAGGTGCAGATTCAATGTGTGGAGCCCCAGGGGGTGCAGATTCAATGTGAGGAGCCCCAGGATGTGCAGATTCAATGTGAGGAGCCCCAGGGGGTGCAGATTCAATGTGAGGAGCCCCAGGGGGTGCAGATTCAATGTGTGGAGCCCCAGGAGGTGCAGATTCAATGTGAGGAGCCCCAGGGGGTGCAGATTCAATGTGAGGAGCCCCAGGGGGTGCAGATTCAATGTGTGGAGCCCCAGGGGGTGCCCAGAAGGGGAGAGGGGTATAGAGTTACCATTCTGACTGTAGGAGGTTGGTGTTTTGGTCCAGGCAGGGTCTGATGTCCTTTTCTTTCTGTTGGTTTTTTTGTCCGACAGGGCTGTGGTGCTGAGACTGTACCCTAAATCCTCAACCCCTCCTGCCTCTCTATCCCTCCCTCCTCTCCATGTATCCCACCTCTCCTGTCCCTTTATCCCTCCCACCCCTCCATCTATCCCACCCTCCAGTAACGGTATCCCTCCTCCCCCTCCCTCGGTGCCCCCTATACAATCCTCCCCCTCCCTCTGTGCCCCTAAACAATCATCCTCCTCCCTCGGTGCCCCTAAACAATCCTCCTCCTCCCTCGGTGCCCCCTAAACAATCCTCCCCTCCCTCTGTGCCCCTAAATAATCCTCTCCTCCCTCTGTGCCCCCTATAAATCCTCCCCCTCCCTCTGTGCCCCCTAAACAATCACCCCCTCCCTCTGTGCCCCCTAAACAATCCTCCCCCCTCTCTGTGCCCCCTAAAACAATCCTCCTCCTCCCTCGGTGCCCCCTAAACAATCCTCCCCTCCCTCTGTGCCCCTAAATAATCCTCTCCTCCCTCTGTGCCTATACAATCCTCCCCCTCCCTCTGTGCCCCTAAACAATCACCCACTCCCTCTGTGCCCCCTAAACAATCCTCCCCTCCCTCTGTGCCCTAAACAATCCTCCTCCTCCCTCGGTGCCCCCTAAACAATCCTCCCCCTCCCTCTGTGCCCCCTAAACAATCCTCCCCCTCCCTCTGTGCCCCCTAAACAATCCTCCTCCTCCCTCTGTGCCCCCTAAACAATCCTCCCCCTCTCTGTGCCCCTAAACAATCCTCCCCCTCCCTCTGTGCCCCCTAAAACAATCTCTCCTCCCTCTGTGCCCCTAAACAATCCTCCCCCTCTCTCTGTGCCCCTAAACAATCCTCCTCCTCCCTCGGTGCCCCCTAAACAATCCTCCCCTCCCCTGTGCCCCTAAACAATCCTCCCCCTCCCTCTGTGCCCCCTAAACAATCACCCCCTCCCTCTGTGCCCCCTAAACAATCCTCCCCTCCCTCTGTGCCCCCTAAACAATCCTCCCTCGGTGCCCCCTAAACAATCCTCCCCTCCCTCTGTGCCCCCTAAACAATCCTCCCCCTCCCTCGGTGCCCCCTAAACAATCCTCCCCCTCTCTCTGTGCCCTAAGCAATCCTCCCCCTCCCTCTGTGCCCCCTAAACAGTCCTCCCCCTCCCTCTGTGCACCCTAAACAATCACCCCCCTCCCTCTGTGCCCCCTAAACAATCCTCCCCTCCCTCTGTGCCCCCTAAACAATCCTCCCCCTCCCTCTGTGCCCCTAAACAATCCTCCTCCTCCCTCGGTGCCCCCTAAACAATCCTCCCCTCCCTCTGTGCCCCTAAACAATCCTCCCCCTCCCTCTGTGCCCCCTAAACATCCTCCTCCTCCTCTCTCTGTGCCCCCTAAACAATCATCCTCCCCTCCCTCTGTGCCCCCTAAACAATCATCCTCCCCTCCCTCTGTGCCCCTAAACAATCCTCCCCACCCTCTGTGCCCCCTAAACAATCCTCCCCCTCCCTCTGTGCCCCCTAAACAATCCTCCCCCTCCCTCTGTGCCCCTAAACAATCCCTCCCTCTGTGCCCCTAAACAATCCTCCCCCTCCCTCTGTGCCCCCTAAACAATCCTCCTCTCTCTCTGTGCCCCCTAAACAATCATCCTCCCCTCCCTCTGTGCCCCCTAAACAATCATCCTCCCCTCCCTCTGTGCCCCTAAACAATCCTCCCCCTCCCTCTGTGCCCCCTAAACAATCCTCCCCCTCCCTCTGTGCCCCCTAAACAATCATCCTCCCCTCCCTCTGTGCCCCCTAAACAATCATCCTCCCTCCCTCTGTGCCCCCTAAACAATCCTCCCCCTCCCTCTGTGCCCCTAAACAATCCTCCCCACCCTCTGTGCCCCCTAAACAATCCTCCCCCTCCTCTGTGCCCCCTAAACAATCCACCCCCTCCCTCTGTGCCCCTAACCAATCCTCCCCTCCCTCTGTGCCCCTAAACAATCCTCCTCCTCCCTCTGTGCCCCCTAAACAATTCTCCCCTCCCTCTGTGCCCCTAAACAATCCTCCCCCTCCCTCGGTGCCCCTAAACAATCCTCCCCCTCCCTCTGTGCCCCCTAAACAATCCTCCTCCCTTGGACTCCTGGCATTTGGGATTTTTTGGAATCTTTTCTTGGTTCTGATTTGGTTCCCCTCGTCTGCCCCCCCCCCCTTACATGGATAACTATAGAGGGAGGGATCGAAGCAGACATGAGGTTAAATTTCATTTTCATTTGTACATGTTCGCCTGGTACTGGGGAGATGACACCCAGCCCTCCCCCCAATACCTCTGTACCCCCAGCTATAACCCAAATATAACACCCAGCCCTCCCCCCAATACCTCTGTACCCCCAGCTATAACCCAAATATAACACCAGCCCTCCCCCAATACCTCTGTACCCCAGCTATAACCCAATATAACACCCAGCCCTCCCCCAATACCTCTGTACCCACAGCTATAACCCAAATATAACACCCAGCCCTCCCCCAATACCTCTGTACCCCCAGCTATAACCCAAATATAACACCCAGCCCTCCCCCAGTACCTCTGTACCCCAGATATAACCCAAATATAACACCCAGCCCTCCCCAATACCTCTGTACCCCAGATATAACCCAAATATAACACCCAGCCCTCCCCCAATACCTCTGTACCCCAGCTATAACCCAAATATAACACCCAGCCCTCTCCTCAACACCTCTGTACCCCAACTATAACCCCAAATATAACACCCAGCCCTCCCCCAATACCTCTGTACCCCATCTATAACCCAAATATAACACCCAGCCCTCCCCCAATACCTCTGTACCCCAGCTATAACCCAAATATAACACCCAGCCCTCCCCCAATACCTCTGTACCCCCAGCTATAACCCAAATATAACACCCAGCCCTCCCCCAATACCTCTGTACCCCCAGCTAGAACCCAAATATAACACCTAGCCCTGACAATAGAGCAAACAATCACACAGACAGGTGACAGACAGTACTGTCAATAAAGCAAACAATCACACAGACAGTACTGACAATAGGGCAAACAATCACACAGACAGAGGCAAACAGTACTGACAATAGAGAAAACAATCAGACAGTACTGACAATAGGGCAAACAATCACACAGACAGGGACAGACAGTACTAACAATAATGCAAATAATCACACAGATAGTACTAACAATAGAGCAAACAGTCACACAGACAGTACTAACAATAGAGCAAACAGTCACACAGACAGTACTAACAATAGAGCAAACAGTCACACAGACAGTACTAACAATAGAGCAAACAATCAGACAGAGAGAGACAGTACAGACAATAGGATAAAACAAACACACAGGCAGGGACAGACAGAACTACCAATAGAGCAAACAATAACACAGACAGGGACAGACAGTACTGACAATAAAGCAAACAATCACACAGACAGTACTAACAATAGAGCAAACAATGACACAGACAGTACTAACAATAGAGCAAACAATGACACAGACAGTACTGGCAATAAGGCAAACAATCACGTAGATAGTAATAACAATAGAGCAAACAATCACACAGACAGTACTAACAATAGAGCAAACAATCACAAAGACAGGGACATACAGTACTAACAATAGAGCAAACAGTCACACAGACAGGGACAGACAGTACTGACAATAAGGCAAACAATCACAGACAGTATTGACAAAAAGGCAAACAATCACACAGTAATAACAATAGAGCAAACAATCACACAGACAGTACTAACAATAGAACAAACAATCAGACAGAGAGAGACACTACTGACAATAGAGCAAACAATCACACAGACGTGACAGACAGTACTGACAATAGGGCAAACAATCACAACAGACATGGACAGACAGTACTAACAATAGAGCAAACAGTCACACAGACAGTACTGACAATAAGGCAAACAATCACACAGACAGTACTAACAATAATGCAAACAATCACACAGATAGTAATAACAATAGAGAAAACAATCACGCAGACAGTACTGACAAAAAGGCAAACAATCACGCAGATAGTAATAACAATAGAGCAAACAATCACACAGAGAGAGACCGTACCGACAATAGGGCAAACAATCACACAGACAGGGACAGACAATACTGACAATAGAGCAAGCAATCACACAGAGACACACAGTACTGGCAATAGGGCAAATAATCACACAGACAGGGACAGACAGTACTAGCAATAGAGCAAACAATCACACAGACAGGGACAGACAGTACTGACCATAGAGCACACACTCACACAGACAGGGACAGACAGTACTGACAATAGAGCAAACAATCACACAGACAGGAACAGACAGTACTAACAATAGAGCACACAGACAGGGACAGACAGTACTAACAATAGAGCAAACAATCACACAGACAGGAACAGACAGTACTAACACTAGAGCACACACACAGACAGGGACAGACAGTACTAACAATAGAGCAGACAGTACTAACAATAGAGCAAACAATCACACAGACGGGCTAACAGTACTGACCAATAGATCACAAACTCACACAGACAGGGACAGACAGTACTGACAATAGAGCAAACAATCACACAGACAGGGACAGACAGTATTGACAATAGAGCACACAATCACACAGACAGGGACAGACTACTGACAATAAAGCAAACAATCACACAGACCGTGCTGACCTTACAGCACACAATCACACAGACAGTACTGACAATAGGGCAAACAATCACACAGACAGGGACAGACAGTACTGACAATAAAACAATCACACAGACAGTACTGACAATAGAGCAAACAATCACACAGACAGGGACAGACAATACTGACAATAGAGCAAACAATCACACAGACAGGGACTAACAGTAGTGACAAAAGAGCAAACAATCACACAGGGGCTGACAATAGAGCACAAACTCACACAGACAGGGACAGACAGTACTGACAATAGAGCACACACACACAGACAGTACTGACAATAAAGCAAACAATCACACAGACAGTGCTGACAATAGAGCACACAATCACACAGACAGGACAGACAGTACTGACAATAAAGCAAACAAACACAGAGACAGTACTGACAATAGAGCAAACAGACAGTACTGACAATAGAGCAACCACTCACACAGACAGTACTAGCAATAGAGCAATCACACAGACAGGAACAGACAGTACTAACAATAGAGCACACACACAGACAGGGACAGACAGTACTCAATAGAGCAGACAGTACTAACAATAGAGCAAACAATCACACAGACAGAGACAGACAGTACTAACAATAGAGCAAACAATCACACAGACGGGCTAACAGTACTGACAATAGATCACAAACTCACACAGACAGGGACAGACAGTACTGACAATAGAGCAAACAATCACACAGACAGGGATGAAAGGTATTTTAATATGATAGGTAGTTTTTTAATTTTTGCATTAGTGTGAAATCCCCCCCTCCTTTTCCAGCACGGTGTCTGTTCAATTTCGTTTCCTCTCGAGGCTAGTCAGCGGGGTGATGGAAATAGATATCCTGTGTTGACTTAGAATGCCCGCGAAATCTTTGTTACATGATGTAGAAATGTATCTGCTCTGATT
>RXON01002508.1:0-49563 GCA_009667805.1 Leptobrachium leishanense
AATATCTGGGTGCACTGACGCCTTTACCAGATTCATATCTTTTTAATATAGACCACATGGTCCACCCCTGCACTCTTCCACAATACCACAGAGGGGTTACTGTATGATGATACTTGCTGGCCTGGCACCAAAAGCAAAATATCAGGGTGCACTGACGCCTTTACCAGATTAATATCTTTTTAATATAGGACCGCATGGTCCACCCCTGCACTCTTAGGCTAGGGTCAGACTAACGCATTTTTCGCGTTGTCTGTGAAAAAGTGCGTTTGAACGAATGGATGCATTTTTTCACGGAATACGCGATAGCTGTCATACGATGCACATTTTCGTCCATGATTTTGTACGGATCATCAATAAAACACTTTTTGTGTCTGGACGTTATGTAGGCTGGACATTAGCAGCGTCTGACGTCTCCTAATCACGCACACATGCCGCTAGCGGACGCAGCGCACTCTGTACGCCCGTACTAGCGGTTTGACGTTCTCGAAAAAATGCGTTCGTTTGCCACCTGCGTTGCACAGCCGGACTTTCGTGCGGCCGTTCTTCGTGTCCTGCCCCGCATTGGACGTCATTTGCTGCTAGCACGGCCGTGATTTAGTGCTGCTAAACGCACGTTCATACTGCGTTAGTCTGACCCTAGCCTTAAACAATACTACAGAGGGGTTACTGTATGATGATACTTGCTGGCCTGGCACCAAAATCACAATATCTGGGTGCACTGACGCCTTTACCAGATTCATATCTTTTTAATATAGGACCGCATGGTCCACCCCTGCACTCTTCCACAATACCACAGAGGGGTTACTGTATGAATGCACTTGTTGGCCTGGCACCAAAAGCACAATATCAGGGTGCACTGACGCCTTTACCAGATTCATATCTTTTTAATATAGTGTTACCGGAATCCACTTGGTTCACTCGGGACGAGGCCGGACCGGACACGAGCAAGGATTGTCTGGACACGAGTCTCTTCAGGAAAGGCAAACTTTATTGTGACGTCACAGAAACATAGAAACATAAAAAATGTCGGCAGATAAGAACCTTTCGGCCCATCTAGTCTGCCCAATTACATGGATACTTTACCTGGATTTATCTTTTGTTTAGGATAGCCTTATGCCTATCCCATGCCTGCTTAAATTCAATTACTGTTTTGGCCTCTACCACTTCTACTGGAAGACTGTTCCATGTATCCACCACCCTCTCAGTAAAATAATGCTTCCTGATGTTACTTTTAAACCTTTACCCCTCTATATCTAAGACTATGTCCTCTTGTTTTTGCTACTTTGTTTCCTTTTAAATATACTCCCTTCCTCTACCTTGTGGATTCCCTTTAACGTATTAAATGTTTCTATCATATCTCCTCTGTCTCGTCTTTTTTCCAAGCTGTACATGTTAAGATCATTAAGCCTTTCCTGGTAACTTTTCTCCTTCAAGCCATACACCATTTTAGTAGCCCTTCTCTGAACTCTCTCTAAGATGTCTATATCCTTCTGGAGATACGGTCTCCAGTACTGCACACAGTACTCCAAGTGAGGTCTCACCAGTGCTCTGTACAGTGGCATGAGCACTTCCCTTTTCCTACTGCTAATACCTCTCCCTACACAACCAAGCATTCTGCCAGCATTTCCAAGCATTCTGCCAGCATTTCCAAGCATTCTGCCAGCATTTCCTGCTGCTCTATTACATTGACTACTTACCCTTAGATCCTCTGCAATAATAACCCCTAAATCCCTTTCCTCAGATGTATCAAATATTCTATATTCAGCCCTTGGGTTTTTACGTCCCAGGTGCATTATCTTGCACTTATCCACATTAAAACTCAATTGCCACAACCCCGACCATTTTTTTAGTTTACCTAAATCATTTGTCATTTGGCTGATCCCCCAGGAACGTCAACCCTGTTGCCAAATCTTTGTGTCATCAGCAAAAAGACATACTTTACCATTAATTCCTTCTGCAATATCACTAATAAAATATTAAATAGAATGGGTCCAAGTACTGACCCTGAGGTACCCCACTGGTAACAAGACCTTGCGCCGAATAAACTCCATTTACCACAGAATGCTCAGACAGGATTGAATCGCAAAGACTGAGCATCGATTACACAGTGTCCATGAGGTTTATACCCCAAATACATAATTAGGTACATCCCAATTAGCCCACCTCCCGTTGACACTATCCCACCCCACGGGGTTAATACCTCCCTTTTGTTAATACAAAGACATTCCTTTAATTGGCTGTAAATTGGCAAACTTTGTGTTAGTTTCAGTAAATCATGATTAGTTGCTCCTACGATCCCGGGCTGCGCCCCTTTCCCTAGCGTCTTCAATCATTTGTTACAGCTAACACCTGGTCTGATCTCTATACTCCTTTGTCTTTCTGCGGGCCTCAACGACCTTGGTGTATCTACTTCTCTTTCTTTCCTCCGTGCCAGGAAAACAGCAGAGATCTTTCTCAGTGCTTTTAATTGCTTTTCTGCTAATCTAACACATTCCTAAATTTCTACGTATGCTTCATTCTAGTTTCAGCTAAAAACCTGCCTAGTTATTTTCAAGTGAACCAATATTCTGAACAAGATGGTCGCCTGGCTTATAATGTCGGCCATCCTCCAGCCTATTTCCACTTCAATAGGACCACGTGGTCCACCCCTGCATTCTTCCACAATACTACAGAGGGGTTACTGTATGAATGCACTTGCTGGCCTGGCACCAAAAGCACAATATTTGGGTGCACTGCCACTAACACCTGTATCAGATTCATATCCTCAGAGGGGTTACGGTGTGACGGCACTGTTGCCGACGCTAAAAGCCCAATTTTAAAGCACCTATTGTTACCTTCATCCAAACCCTGCACCATAATTTAGCTAAAAAAAATCACTAAACTTTTTCTGCGCATCCTAAAAATGGCTTTTCATAGAGGCTGCCGCCCCAAGCAGTTGTTTATGAATAGATTAAAGGAAAAGCATTTACTGTAATTTTAAACATATTTTTTTTTTTTAAGTGTTTCTATACATCCTACAAATCCGCCACTTCACGGGCAGGTTATGGGGACCTCCTAGGCACAATATTTGAAGGAATTTTCGTTTATATTTTTAATCCTTATTTCATGGAAAACTCACTGTCCGTTTTTTTTTTAATTTTGTCCTTGTTTCCTGTCCCCAGGGCACTATCCGGACCCCCATACACCTTTTATGGCAAATATCTAGCATATATGCCCTCTCGGAGGGCACTCAAAAATCGAATTTTGAGTCCCATTGACTTGTATTGAGTTCGAGTTCGAATTCGAACATTTGGAAAGTTTGAGTTCGAATGCGAACCGAACTCGGGGGTGTTCGGCTCATCCCTAGTGAGAAAACACAGTTTACCACAATTTCCAGATATCTTCTAGAAGTGAGACCCCCACAATAGCTGCTGGCAGTGAGAAGACACACTAACACAACAATCTCCTCTCAAAAAACACGTGCTCAAGCGCTGTATGAAGCCTTATATAGTGTGCTGTGGGACTTAGCTCTGTGAGCCCATGATTGGGCAAAATTTGCCCAATCAGGACTCTGAGCCGTGATTGGCATAGTCTTGCACCTGTCTTGCACCTAAACTGTGGTCAGGCGCAAAGGCTGTAGCCAATTACAAGCTTCAGGCCAGTGGAAAAGTGCATTGTGGTCCATTGTGGGTGAACATGCGGCGAACACGCGGAAATGTTCGGAGTTCGGCAAACAGTCGAATGGGCGATGTTCGAATCGAAGACCGAACATATCGAACCGAACAGCTCATCCCTAGTCTTAACAACTATCTCCCAGTATCAGACATTGATGTAGCGGAAGGCAGATTTGAAATCTCGTGGATAGCCTGTAGCTGCAATGAGAAACATTCAAGACGTCTCCTTCCAAGGGGCAGGTGTTCTATGTAAAAAAAATAAAAAATTATTGCAAATCGTGACATGCTACTGCAAAACCAAAATAGTCGTGTCAATCTTCTTCGTGAGTCAGATTATGAATAACATAGAAAAAGATAAAAGTGTATTAAGTATAATAGGTCAAAATCTCTTTGGTAGGTAAAAATAAAGTAGGGTAAAGATATGTCCACCGTTAGAGACAATAAAAATTTAAAATGAAAAGGTTACTGGTGAGGCAAAAGCGCCGATCAAAGAAAGGGGGACAAAGATCAGCCCTCTTCTTAAAGGATGGCACCTGAGGTATTTGGATGCAAATCCTCTGGAGAGAAACATCAAATGTGACAATAAATAATAGGTAATAAAATCAAAACATTCAACTGTATCTAAAGAATAAAAATCAGTTTGTATGTAAACGACAACAACGCCGGCAAATATAACTTGTAGCTTATAACCCACAGCAGAAGGAACAGAATTCAAACAGATCCCTCCGTCTTCTGCCTCTAGTGCCACCCATTACCACAAACCCTGATCCAGTTAGACTGATTAGCGGCGGGCCGGCCAGACAATGGTGCAGAGTGGAGCAGCAGCGCCAGGCGGCAGAAATTGGGGGCAGCAAATTTCAGCCCCCGGCACCGCTGCTGCGTTCTGCACTATTTTTTTTTGCGGCAGCGGCAGATCGTGCAGCCGCCGCGTTCGTTCCTTCAACGTGCGGCAGTCACATGAGTATCTGCCACTCACCTGAGATCCATCCGCCAGCCTGCCGCGATCGAGATCACGTGATCTCGCGAGATCGTGGCAGACTGGAAGGTGGATCCCATGCGAGCGGCAGATACTCACGAGGCTGCCACTCGTTGAAGGAAGGAACGCGGCGGCCGCAGGATCTGCCTGTCGGAGCCTGGGCCTGACAGAGGTGAGCCTGCTGGCAAATATATCCATGATTAGGGCAAATATATCAATGTGTGAGCCTGGGGGCAAATATATCCATGTGTGAGTCTGGGGGCAAATATTTCCATGTGTGAGCTTGGGGGCAAATATTTCCATGAGTGAGAATGGGGGCAAATATTTCCATGTGTGAGCCTGGGGGCAAATATTTCCATGAGTGAGTCTGGGGGCAAATATATCAATGTGTGAGTCTGGGGCAAATACATCCATGTGTGAGCCGGGGGAAATATTTCCATGTGTGAGCCGGGGGAAATATTTCCATGTGTGAGTCTGGAGGCAAATATTTCCATGTGTGAGTCTGGGGGCAAATATATCCATGTGTGAGTCTGGGGGAAATATTTCAATGTGTGAGCCTGGGGGAAAATATATCCATGTGTGAGTCGGGGGCAAATATATCAATGTGTGAGCTGGTTCAATATACCCATGTGTGGGCACTGCTGGGTATGTGATGCTGGGTATGTGAGGGCACTGCTGGGTATGTGATGCTGGGCACTGCTGGGTATGTGATGCTGGGTATGTGACGCTGGGCACTGCTGGGTATGTGATGCTGGGCACTGCTGGGTATGTGACGCTTGGCACTGCTGGGTATGTGACACTTGGCACTGCTGGGTATGTGACGCTTGGCACTGCTGGGTATGTGACGCTGGGCACTGCCTGGTATGTGATGCTGGGTATGTGACGCTGGGCTCACCTCACATTACTGTATCACAGAGCTCCACAGCAATAAAATTCTAATGTACGGTGTGTATGAGTTTTTTAATTGTATTGCTGTGGCGCGCTGTGATACGCTCATACACGCTGCGTGTTTTTTTTTGGGGGGGGCAGCATTTCATCTTTCGCTCCAGGCAGCACAATGTCTTGGGCCGGCCCTGGATTAGCCTCTACGTTAGTCTCCGAGTAGGCATCTGCGCAATTACAGGTCGATAAAGGTATGTTCCCCATGTGAACATATTAATTATAAATGACATCGTATTAAAGCCGTTATAAGATCAGGACCTCAGTATAAGATCCCGGAATAAGTCAGAGTACTTCTCCTCGTAGACGAGTAGCGTCCACGGTCGGAACTTCCCGAGCAATTAAATTGTAACATAAGTGGTCTGGACTAAACCATCCCCAATATTTGTTTATTCTCTACCCCGCTCCCCTCCTCCCCCCCCTCCGCAACAAGTTACCTCAATTTTTTTTCCCTTTTTCTTCTTTTTCTCTCCCCCTCCCTTCCTTTTTCCTCCCCCTTTCCCTTTGTTTGCTCATACTTTACCCCTTTCCCTCCTCTCCCTCCCCCTCCCTGTAACAATTCACCTTAACCAAGATATTATTTTTTTTATTTGTGTTATTATAGACCCCTCTCCGTTTCTCCTTCCACCCAATTTCGCAAATTCCCATTCCCACCCCCCTCCCCCCATCCTTTATAGTAGGTCCAGAAATACCACGAGTCTGTAGAGCATATTCATAAGAGACTCCGTTTTGTCTCATCCAGGCGATGTAGTAATCAAGGCCTAGGAGTGTTGCGGTCTGTTCACGGCAGTGCAGTGTATTAAATGTCAACTCTTCGTGGTGAGGAGTTCAAATTCCTTGCGCGCGTCCTCAAAGTCATAATCGTCCCGTATCCAATAGATTCAAAGCAGTCTCGGAGAAGTACATTTAGAGACACCGGTTTTATATTCAGGTAAATGAAAGGGGCTGCAGCAACGGATCAGGAAAAGATCTCCTCAAAAGCAAATATCAGGTGGGTGGATCCGATTCCGCCGGTTCCGAACGATCGGGCGTTGTACGAGGGCGACGTGGTGTACGTTGCGGGCGCGTTCGGGTGTTAAGGGTCTGTAATTCTGCACCCTCCAGAGCCGGTTGTTCCCAATCAGTAACGGATATATCTGGCAATCATAAATCACGAACAAAGTGTAATACATCCTCAGGACATCTGATAGTGAATGTCACCCCGTTGCGGCTGACACTCAATGAGAAGGGGTAACCCCATCGATAAGGGACCCCCCTTTCCCTCAGCGTTGTCGTAAGTGGACGTAGGGCTCTTCTCGCGGCTAGGGTGAAGCGTGTGAGATCAGCGTATATTTCCACCGCGTCTCCCTCGAATTCCCAGGCCCGTTTCTTCCTAGCCGCCTGTAAGATTCGTTCCTTAAGGGTGAAGTTTGGCATGTGGCACAATATGTCCCGTGGTCCCTGATGGGAACCTGCAGATACTCATAAATACAGAAAAAATGGCGTTGCACCCATACTCCGGGGAGCGGCAGCAACTGCCAGGAGTAACAGCCCAGTTAATGTATAAAACATAACAAGGAAAAAAGGTGTCATCTGCGCTCGTTTCTATGTATTTCCATGTACAACAAAACACTGAGGTTTTTGTTTGTTTCAATGGCCATTGCAACGTAAGCTCACTCGCCACTTCACGGCACCTCTTTACAGAGTGAGTACCTAACCACATTAACTGGGCTGTTACTCCTGGCAGTTGCTGCCGCTCCGGTGAGTATGGGCGCGACACCATTTTTTCTGTATTAATGTATATCATGCTTGTAACACCAGTCCGTCGTTCTGCAGCTGTTCCTCTTTCCATGTTTTTGTTTTTAATCCCAAATGGGAAGTGTTTGGTGCGTGTATAAATAAATCCCACCATTTCTCTGCCTCTCCTTGGCTGAAAAGCAGCAGGAGGGGCTTGGAGCTGCTCAGTAGAGCGGCTTTTAGTACATTAGTTCGGTACTCACTCTATAAAGATGTGCCTTGAAGGGGCGAGTGAGCTTACGTTGCAATGGCCATTGAAACAAACAAAAACCTCAGTTTTGTTGTACATGGAAATACATAGAAACGAGCGCAGATGACACCTTTTAACCTGCAGATACTGTTCGGAAGACCCGGTGGGCCCTATCTATATCAGTCAGGGTGACCTCCTCATCCTGTAAGATAAAATTAGATAGGTGGACCAGGAGGCCTCTTGGCTCCATCTCTTGTTCTTTCAATCCCCGGATTCGAATGTTATGCCGTCTCGACCTATTCTCCAGGTCATCCAAGCGGCGTATTAACAATGAAAGGACCCAGGGGGGCAGCTAATATAGGGGGTGAATCTGGCTGGGCCCGGTCAGAGGCCTCCTACCGCGTGACCCGGGTTTCCAGCATTTGTAATCCAGTTTTCACTTCAGCCACCTCACGACTCAGCAATTTCCCCCAGTGTCGTCGCCAGGTCCTGGAGGTCCTTACGAGTTGACATGGCCGCCAGAATTTCGTCTATGCGTCGGAGCCGTGGATGATCTTCTGACCACGAGGCCTCCGAGCGTGTCGGAGAGGCCGGTGGGCTAGGCCCTTGTGAGCGGTTGGTTGGGGCAGTTAGATAGGTGTCCATAGTGCCCGGTTGTGCCGGTCTGGGAGTGTCCAAGACGGAGGTAGTCTGCCGCTTTGCTTTCCCCATCATTTCTACCGCCAAAGTAGGGTTATCGAGGCTGATGTATGGCGTTGTTGTCGGAGCTCTCGTTCTACACGTCCATCTTGGCACGCTGTCAGGCCACTCCCCCGTAAGCATGATTTTTAATCATTTTCTCATCGTTATTAAGTGGTTTGAGCACGATCGCTGCGTCTCTTATTATTGAATCTGTATAAACACATGTCGTTGGGCTGGATTGGAGTGATCAGAGTGACGGTGCTGGAGGACGATGTGACTGATAGCCGTTTCCCTCGTGCGCAGCACCTCAGGCCTGAATCTGATTGGTGGGATTGAGATTGTTATGGGACAACCTGTATGGGATCTGCTTGTAAAATGAGACGAGCAGGACGGAGATTCAACGTTCAGTACTGTGAGCTCTGGATTCTTCTGTCTTACATCAGCTTTTTCTTATTAATGTTTCCCAATAAAGTTCATACGTTTTTTGTACTGTTTTACTTTCCATATATTTGAGCATTTAAGCATCGAGAGCAAATTGGAATATAGTAATTATTATGGTTTCGATCACAATATGTGTATCTATATACGCATCCTGGTTTGGTTCCACTAATCATAAAGATCGACATAGATATTACTGAAATCTCAATTCATTTCATGGAATTAATAAACACAAGCACCTTTTTTTTTAGTACTTTTGTTGTGCCTCACTTCGGTTTTTGTTTTAATATTTAGCTTTACTCTGGGCATGGCTCCTTGGGAAGTTGGTGCACCAACTGCTTCACTGGTTTGTATCCAGCTATCAACTGCACGGCTCTATTTTCTTGTTAGATGGAGAAATATTAATATTTAACCCACACACTGCGCCCGTCACCCACACGCTGCGCCCGTCACCCACACGCTGCGCCCGTCACCCACACGCTGAGCCCGTCACCCACACGCTGCGCCCGTCACCCACACACTAGCTCTGTGACACCCCCCCCAGACACACACCCACACACTGCACCCGTCACCCACATACTAGCTCTGTGACACCCCCACAGACACACACTGCACCCGTCACCCACACACTAGCTCTGTGACACCCCCCACAGACACCCACACACTGCACCCGTCACCCACACACTCGCTGTGACACCCCCCACAGACACCCACCCACACACTGCACCCGTCACACACAAACTAGCTCTGTGACACCCCCCACAGACACACACCCACACACTGCACCCGTCACACACAAACTAGCTCTGTGACACCCCCCACAGACACACACCCACACACTGCACCCGTCACCCACACACTCGCTGTGACACCCCCCACAGACACCCACCCACACACTGCACCCGTCACCCACACACTCGCTCTGTGACACCCCCACAGACACACACCCACACACTAGCTCTGTGACACCCCCCACAGACACACACCCACACACTGCACCCGTCACCCACACCACTATTTATAAAAACATATCGACTGCTCTTTATTGAATTTCATTGGAAAAACATAAATTGTAGAATCATTGTACCATTTATTGAATTAAATCACATTGAAATACAAAGAATATATTTCACAAATAAATATTTCATTTAAGGTATAATTTTTTTATCAAGATATATGGCATAACATAAGAGTCCTAAATGGTTTTATCTTACCGCCCATGCGGCTCAGTCAGCACAGACACATAGGGACCAGCCCCAACGTTTCAGCATCGTATGTTCCTCAAGGCACAGGGAAAGGAGGTCATGCTGCTGCTTATACAACCATGAATCCTTTAAAATGGATGAAAAATGCCAGCCATTTCATCCCTTAAAGTGTCATAAATAACAGCTTTCTGCCTATTAGTTAATGGCCCATCGCCTGAACCTCGCGCATGCACAGTGTATCATACAATGCTCATCACATCCCTCAGTGCTCCCTGCCTCCCACATCAGAACTCAGTCAGCCCATCGCCTCTGGGCTATATTATCGCCTGCGCCCATCTCTAGACAGGTGTACGCTCTGTTTCTTTAATTAGGATACATTTGTGTTTTCCTGGCGATTCGGTGATACGAAAACATTTGGAAAATGTTTGAATTCTATCAGGGAAAGCACAAAATCTTCGAGAACAGTTATTTTCCTTTCATTTGCTTACAAAAAGGATAATATAACCTAACAAAACAAAACATTCTGAAACACAGCTTTTGCATATTAATTTTCACTCTTTCGGATTCATATAGTATTCAGACATTTCGGATTGATTAGTTCGATTCTGATACGATGGAATTGAGTTATGAGACCACACCCCACTATTACAGTTACGCTAACAACTTGTTCCGTAGCGCTGTACAATGGGAGTGACAGACTAATAAATATACATACAGGTTAACCACACAGAATTATAGGAGAGAGGACCCTGCTCAATATTTACCAAGTTGTATGTCTTGGTAAATAGGAATGGATTTTAACACAAGAACATTGAATTGTTACAGTCATTACAGAAACACAAAGTAATAAAATGCAAGATATTAAAAACACAAATATACAGATTAACCCAGAAAATAAATATGTAGCAAATATAGTCACTATGTTACATGTTTACAGGTGCATTCTGTATATAGTCATTATGTTACATGTTTACAGGCGCATTCTGTATATAGTCACTGTGTTACATGTTTACAGGTGCATTCTGTATATAGTCACTGTGTTACATGTTTACAGGCGCATTCTGTATATAGTCACTGTGTTACATGTTTACAGGTGCATTCTGTATATAGTCACTGTGTTACATGTTTACAGGTGCATTCTGTATATAGTCACTAGGTTACATGTTTACAGGTGCATTCTGTATATAGTCACTGTGTTACATGTTTACAGGTGCATTCTGTATATAGTCACTGTGTTACATGTTTACAGGTGCATTCTGTATATAGTCACTGTGTTACATGTTTACAGGTGCATTCTGTATATAGTCACTATGTTACATGTTTACAGGTGCATTCTGTATATAGTCACTGTGTTACATGTTTACAGGTGCATTCTGTATATAGTCACTATGTTACATGTTTACAGGTGCATTCTGTATATAGTCACTGTGTTACATGTTTACAGGTGCATTCTGTATATAGTCACTGTGTTACATGTTTACAGGTGCATTCTGTATATAGTCACTGTGTTACATGTTTACAGGTGCATTCTGTATATAGTCACTGTGTTACATGTTTACAGGTGCATTCTGTATATAGTCACTGTGTTACATGTTTACAGGTGCATTCTGTATATAGTCACTGTGTTACATGTTTACAGGTGCATTCTGTATATAGTCACTATGTTACATGTTTACAGGTGCATTCTGTATATAGTCACTGTGTTACATGTTTACAGGTGCATTCTGTATATAGTCACTGTATTACATGTTTTCAGGTGCATTCTGTATATAGTCACTGTTACATGTTTACAGGCGCATTCTGTATATAGTCACTGTGTTACATGTTTACAGGCGTATTCTGTATATAGTCACTGTGTTACATGTTTACAGGTGCATTCTGTATATAGTCACTGTGTTACGTGTTTACAGGCGCATTCTGTATATAGTCACTGTGTTACATGTTTACAGGTGCATTCTGTATATAGTCACTGTTACGTGTTTACAGGTGCATTCTGTATATAGTCACTGTGTTACATGTTTACAGGTGCATTCTGTATATAGTCACTATGTTACATGTTTACAGGTGCATTCTGTATATAGTCACTGTGTTACATGTTTACAGGTGCATTCTGTATATAGTCACTGTGTTACATGTTTACAGGTGTATTCTGTATATAGATACTATGTTACTTGTTTACAGGTGCATTCTGTATATAGTCACTATGTTACATGTTTACAGGTGCATTCTGTATATAGTTACTACGTTACATGTTTACAGGTGCATTCTGTATATAGTCACTGTGTTACATGTTTACAGGTGTATTCTGTATATAGATACTATGTTACTTGTTTACAGGTGCATTCTGTATATAGTCACTATGTTACATGTTTACAGGCGTATTCTGTATATAGTTACTACGTTACTTGTTTACAGGTGCATTCTGTATCACAATATATAAATAGGGATCTCTTAAAGGAGCACTCTATTCAAAAATCCCATTTTTTCACATTAAAATATACCTATTCCCTACCAAGTTATTGAGTATTTTTTTTTTTTACTGTAATACTTACCCTAAAAACCACTTGTTTCCAACGGCGTCTTTTTTTGATATACTCACCTCCCTCCTCTTCCGCTCCCGTCCTGAAAATCTTTAACTTGGCTAATGGTTTACGTGAGAAGCGCGCATGCGCGCCTCTCATGTAAACCAGCCAATCAGCAGGCTTCCTCCCGGCTCCATCTTCTTTGATTAGTGTTGCATGCAAGAGGATGCACGCAACACTAATCCTCAGCCGCTGCCGCCAGCTACTGCGGCGAGTTGGAGAGGTCATCGCGCTGAAAGCTGAAAGCGCGATAACGTCTCCTACTCGGCAATAGTCGGCAGAAGCGGGAAATATGAATCCCACTCTGCTGACTGACAGCTGGGAGGGCGGAGTAAAGTCCTCTGCGTCTCTCAGCTGTTTTAGCCGATCGGCTGAGCGGAGGGAGGGGGAAAGGCAAGGGCATACTCAGGACATCATGACCACCTAAAAAAGCTTAGGTGGTCATGTTGCCTAGAGTATCCCTTTAAGTGACTTTCGACCAGGGGGAAGATTTGATGGTGTCTGGGAGGTTATTCCATTATTGCAGTGTGTCTGGCTTCCAGCGACGGACAGTTTAGTTCTTTTAACATGTCACAATGGTGGGTCATGTAGTTACATTGTAGCACAAAGCGACAGAATGAGTTATACAGTGTAGTAAGTTTCTGAAGGTGCGTTTGCGGGGCAGCTGCATACACTACATCTCCGTATTCAATAGCCGGCATAAGCATTTGTTGTACAATCGGCTTTGTTACCGCGGGGCTCAGGCAGGATTTGTTTCTGTACAGGGCGCCTAGTTTGTGGCAAAGTTTGGATGAGAGTTTTTTGATGTGGGGCCAAAGGATAGATTTGGGTCCAACCACATACCTAGATATTTGAGAGCAGTGACTGTGGTCAGCGTGCCATTTGATCTTGTCCTGACACATAGATGGGGAGTTTGCAATTTTTATGTAGTCTAGGTTTTGTTCCAAAGATCATCGCAACAGTTGAGTCAGTATTTAGTTATAGTTTGTTATCTTTGATGCACTTTTCTACCTCTGTGAATTGGTCTTGCAGCACGGCCTCCAGCTGTGGGAGATTTGGTTTTCTGGTATAGATTACAGTGTCGTCTGCGTACATATGTACAGTTGAGGCTTTGCTGGTATAGGATACGGTGGCGTCTGCGTACATGTGTACAGTTGAGGCTTTGCAGACATTGGTCATATCATTTATGAATATTGTAAATAGCAGGGGGCTGAGTATCGAGCCTTGGGGTACACCGCAAGTGACTGGGAGGGGAAGGGAGGAGCTGCCAGAAATGGACACATATTGCGACCGATCAGATACATACGATTGAAACCAGGTTCGCGTGCGATCACCAATACCAGAGTTTTTAAGTTTTTGTAATAGGATGCCATGGTCTACTGTATCAAAGGCCTTGGCGAAATCAAGGAAGATGCTCCAGTTAGGTTTCCTTGTTCCATGCCCCCTTGGATATAATTGCAAACTTTTAAAAGAGCCGTTGTAGTTCAGTGATTTTTTTGGATGAAAGCCGGATTGATCTGGGGTTAAATAGTTCCAATACTGATAATAATCACGTAATTGCAAGTACACATATTTTTTCCAAAATTTTTCGACATAACAGGGACCAAAGTATTGTCACCACTTTTATGGATAGGTACCACTCTCGCAGTCTTCCAGAGTTTGGGTATATATCCAGTCGCCAGTGATTCATTGATTAGGGTTGCAACAGGTTTTGCAATTGCTGGCGTACTGATTTTCAGCAGCATTGATGGGATTTGATCAGGTCCAGACTGGTGTTTCATTTTTTGATTTCGGAGAAGTTTAGTAATGACACTGACAGGCACTGGTCTATGGCTGAATTTCTCTGCGATACAGGGTCTTTGCACAGTTGGTGTATTACAGGGTCTTTGCACAGTTGGAGGGGCCTGACCTGCGTGCAGCCTTTCTGAATGTGTGTCATTTGCTAGCTTAGCAATCAGGGTGGTGGCGCATCCAACAAAATAATTATTAACCACTTGAATGCTAAGGACGCGCTCAGCGCGTCCTCAGCATTCCCGCTGGTATGCGGAGGACGCGCTGAGCGCGTCCTCCATCGGGGTCAGCGTTCGGCCGGGTTCCGGCCGATCGCTGGCCCTCCGGTGCGGGCTGACATCCTGGATGTCAGCCCGGCATCCGGACCAGCAGCCGCCAACATTAGGTGTCATCGCGGGGGCGCGATGACACCTAATTCAGGCGCCCCCCCCGCATGTGCGGAGGAGGCGCCTGAAAGGGAGGGGGGGGAGGTCCTTCGGACCTCTCTCCCTCCCGATCGGCGGCGCACAGGGGCTTAACCCAGGCATCATTTGGAAGGGCACAGCCTGCCCTTCCAAATGATGCCTGGCATTAACCCCTGGGAGCTGGATCGCGAATCGGCGCTGAAAAGCGCCGGTTCGCGATCCTTCCCGGGAGCTGGCCGACATCTTGGATGTCGGCCAAGCTTCCGGGAACTCCCCCAGAGGACTGGCGTCATCGTGCGTAGCACGATGACGCCAGTCCTACAGTTAACCCCTAGCTGCCACCAAGTGTGGAGATAGGGAGTTCCAATGAACTCCCTATCTCCCGATCCGTGGCAGTTAGGGGTTAAATTTTGGTATCGTTGGATCGGCCAGAGCATGGCCGTTCCAACGATACCAAACATGAAAGTTAAAAATTTTGTAAAAAAAAAAAAAAAAAAAAAATTTAAAAAAAAAAATTTAAAAAAAAAAATAAACACTTTTTTTTATTTTTTTTGGTTTGTTAGTGTAGCAATATTGTTCCCATTTCAATTATAATGTGAACAATGATGCTGCACTAACGATTTTTGTATGCGGTGCGTTTGTTAAAAATAGTGTCATTTTCCCCAAAAAAAAATGTAACGAGACCCCATCTCTAATTTTTTTAACAAGCGCACCCCATACAAAATATAACCGCAATTGCTCGCATGTTAAAATGTGGAAAAAAACACTTTACACATTGTAAATTATTGAAAATACATATTTTATTGCATTTTTTGTTATAATATACAGACATGACATAACGTATACATATAATAATGACATATTATGAATCTACCGAGTCTGACGAAAAGAACGATATATAATATGTCGGTGTCATATACTAAAATAAGCCTTAAAAACACGTTTAAACATGATGCGCAAAACAGGTAAAAAATGACCTCAGCACAGGGGCGGGAAAAGCCTCAGCAGCGAAAGGGATTTACTACATCTAGGGGGTGTTGCAGGGTTTGATTGTTTACTTTGACAGCAGCCGGTTGGGAGTGGACGGGGAGTGATTGTATGTTACTTATGATTTTCCAAACGTTTCTAGGGGATTGATATGTTATTGTTTAGATTTTCATTGAAATATTGGGCTTTAGCCATTTTTGTTTGTTTTGTGCATGCATTCCACCATATATTTTTGTTATATATATATATATATATATATATGTTACGGTTAAAGTCCGAAGTGCGGTCAATTTTAAGATACCCTGGGTAATCCTGACATTACCAAAACTGCCGGGTAAAGCTGCTAACCAACTGCCCTTGGGTAACAGTCTGGAAGAGCTGAAAAATCCGCACTTTACCCAGATGATCTGCAGACTATCCAACCCGTGCAGTTAAAACCGAATTCTGTTATCGTTCCGATAAAAATTCACAGTTTTACCAGGGTAATCTGAGGACTATCCACATCTTCACCCGGGTAATCTGAGGACTATCCACATCTTCACCCGGGTAATCTGAGGACTATCCACAGCTTCACCCGGGTAATCTGAGGACTATCCACATCTTCACCCGGGTAATCTGAGGACTATCCACAGCTTCACCCGGGTAATCTGAGGAATATCCACATCTTCACCCGGGTAATCTGAGGACTATCCACAGCTTCACCCGGGTAATCTGAGGACTATCCACAGCTTCACCCGGGTAATCTGAGGACTATCCACAGCTTCACCCGGGTAATCTGAGGACTATCCACAGCTTCACCCGGGTAATCTGCAGAGCATCCAACCCTGCTTGGGTTACAGTGAATTTTGCTATTATCTCTGGATATTATCAATGAAAATGACAAAAGACAAACATTAAAATGTATTGAGGATATAATGAATATACAGAGTAACAGGATATGTTTCTTATATGAATGTTAAAGAGTTACATGATCTTTATTATGTGTCATATGTGCTTATATATCATTTATAAAACATAATAAACATCAGGTTACTCTTTATATAATATCTTTATCTTCAGACAATTCATTTTCAGACAATTAATGCACAGAGTCACATGATGGTTATTTAGTGAGGTTTGTGACTGGATATAATTTGGTTAAAACAAAAAAACAAACACAATTTTGTTATCAGTCAGGTAACAGTTTGCAGCTTTACCCGGGTAATCCTCGGAATTCAGTCACTGTAACCTGCTGAAAATCCAAGAAAAACGGAGAACCCAGAGGCGTTTGGATATTTTGCAGATTACCCGGATGAAGTCTGGATGTTTCGTTGCACATTGCACTTTATCCAGCAACACTAGGGTAATGTGCGAATTACCCGGCTAAAACAGTGGAAAAACCGGATTACCCAGAGGCCTCTGGATACTTTGCAGATTACCCGGGTAAAGTCCCAAATTTCATTTCACTTCGGACTTTTGCTAATGACGCCTGAGTAATGTCAGGATTACCCGGGTAATCCTAGGATTACCGCACTTCGGATGTTAACCGTAACAGATATACACTTGCAAATCCAGAATGGCGGGTCTCACTCTGAACATGCATTTTTTATAAGGGGGCCCAAAAATTGATGGGGCTTTAGTTCCGAGATATGGTCATACATTGCATAAACCCCAATATCGGTGTACCCCATCCTGGCAGGAGCTGTCTATGCCAATTTAGTGCTCACTCTTATGAGATTAGCGCATTAGGGACACATATCCTCATAGAGCTCTCTGCAGTGCAAGGGTTAAATAGGTCTTGCATTGATGCACCTGTGACAGGTTGGGGGGGGTTGTTTTCATTAAAAATTGGGGATTTGGTTACAAGATATGAACATATCTCGTGTAAGCCTACCACAACGTCAATGTACCCCAACTCGGCAGGTTTATGTTCTGTCTTAATGTTAGGAGTAAACCGCATGGGCCCCCTGTGTATTTCCAGGTTTCTTTTCCTCACATTCACTTGTCTTCTCATGGGATTTATCTAAGGTTAGAGCACGTTCTCCACTGTCTGGGATTTCCTGGAAAGACGCGTTTTCCATCTGGCTTTGATGGTGCTGCGCTCTCATTGGTTCCCTATGTTTCTCCATAACAATGAAGACCTCATTATTCACTTTGTTATGTCGCTCTCGTCCCGTCTGCAGGGGATCATTCTCCACTATGTCTTTTATTTCAAATATGGAATCAGTATCACAAGTTGTTGCAGCTTTGTCAGGATTTACCGAGTTTAATGGTTTAACCTCACACGCAGAGCTCTGCGATTTCTTTAGATATTCCTGAGACGCAAGTCTGAATCGCACGCGAAGCCCTGAAACAAAAAAACAAAGAATTCAGATTGTGAGCGTTACCCCCAACCAGCACTGACCCCGCCCCCAGCTACCCCAAAACACAGCCATCACTGACCCCGCCCCTGCTACCCCAAAACACAGCCAGCACTGACCCCGCCCCCAGCTACCCCAAAACACAGCCATCACTGACCCCGCCCCCTGCTACCCCAAAACACAGCCAGCACTGACCCCGCCCCCAGCTACCCCAAAACACAGCCAGCACTGACCCCACCCCCTGCTACCCCAAAACACAGCCAGCACTGACCCCGCCCCCTGCTACCCCAAAACACAACCACTGACCCCGCCCCCTGCTACCCCAAAACACAGCCAGCACTGACCCCGCCCCCTGCTACCCCAAAACACAGCCAGCACTGACCCCGCCTCCTGTGCAGCACACTATTAATGATCACTGCCGGTGCAGCCTGAGTCACATGACTCACCATGTCTGTTACGCATTAGAGAATATCAGAGTGTGTTACACCTCATACCGGCTGTGTATGAGCGAGAGCGGGGCACAGGGGCTACACAGGGAAATACTCAAAGCGAGGGGTGCTTACTATTAATCGTATACTCGGTGCTCCTACACCTGCCAGTCCGTAAACCCGACACTGAATTAACAGGTGCACCTCAGTAAATGGGTCTAATATAAAAAATAATCTGTAAAAGGTATCACACAATACAAGCAGTAACCGACACCTTTATGGTAATTCTGTTTGTAGACACCAAAGACACCCCAGCGTTTTAACCCCTTCATAAAAACAAGCGACTGAAAACTGGATTTAAGCCCAAGCTTGGAAAAGTATATTTAGGACTGGAGCCCCCCCCCCGCCCACGCCATCGTCAGCACTCTTCCTTTTCAGCAGCTCTCTTATCAGACTCTCGGAGTCCAAATCCGGAGCTGTACTGTATTATGCTGTGAACCGCGGCTGGCTGGCCCAAACACTGCACGGCATGCTGCATTGGCGCTACCCCTCCGTTTAAGTGCGTGTCACACTTGAGGACAACGAGTGCGGTCCTATCAGACGACGGCAGCGGGAGAAGAGAAGAAAGCAGCGGGAGAAGAGAAGAAGGCAGCGGGAGAAGAGAAGAAGGCAGCGGGAGAAGAGAAGAAAGCAGCGGGAGAAGAGAAGAAAGCAGCGGGAGAAGAGAAGAAAGCAGCGGGAGAAGAGAAGAAGCAGAGGGAGAAGAGAAGAAGGCAGAGGGAGAAGAGAAGAAAGCAGCGGGAGAAGAAGAAGAAAGCAGCGGGAGAAGAGAAGAAGGCAGCGGAGAAGAGAAGAAGGCAGAGGGAGAAGAGAAGAAGGCAGCGGGAGAAGAGAAGAAAGCAGCGGGAGAAGAGAAGAAGGCAGCGGGAGAAGAGAAGAAGGCAGCGGGAGAAGAGAAGAAGCAGAGGGAGAAGAGAAGAAGGCAGAGGGAGAGAGAAGAAGGCAGCGGGAGAAGAGAAGAAGGCAGCGGTAGAAGAGAAGAAGGCAGCGGGAGAAGAGAAGAAGGCAGCGGGAGAAGAGAAGAAGGCAGCGGAGAAGAGAAGAAGGCAGAGGGAGAAGAGAAAGAAGGCAGCGGGAGAAGAGAAGAAAGCAGCGGGAGAAGAGAAGAAGGCAGCGGGAGAAGAGAAGAAGGCAGAGGGAGAAGAGAAGAAGGCAGAGGGAGAAGAGAAGAAGGCAGCGGGAGAAGAGAAGAAAGCAGCGGGAGAAGAGAAGAAGGCAGCGGGAGAAGAGAAGAAGGCAGCGGGAGAAGAGAAGAAGGCAGCGGGAGAAGAGAAGAAAGCAGAGGGAGAAGAGAAGAAGGCAGCGGGAGAAGAGAAGAAGGCAGCGGGAGAAGAGAAGAAGGCAGCGGGAGAAGAGAAGAAGGCAGCGGGAGAAGAGAAGAAGGCAGAGGGAGAAGAGAAGAGGCAGCGGGAGAAGAAGGCAGCGGAAGAAGAGAAGAAAGCAGCGGGAGAAGAGAAGAAGGCAGAGGGAGAAGAGAAGAAAGCAGCGGGAGAAGAGAAGAAGGCAGCGGGAGAAGAGAAGAAGGCAGCGGGAGAAGAGAAGAAGGCAGCGGGAGAAGAGAAGAAGGCAGAGGGAGAAGAGAAGAAAGCAGCGGGAGAAGAGAAGAAAGCAGCGGGAGAAGAGAAGAAGGCAGAGGGAGAAGAGAAGAAGGCAGCGGGAGAAGAAGGCAGCGGAAGAAGAGAAGAAAGCAGAGGGAGAAGAGAAGAAGGCAGAGGGAGAAGAGAAGAAAGCAGCGGGAGAAGAGAAGAAAGCAGCGGGAGAAGAGAAGAAGGCAGAGGGAGAAGAGAAGAAGGCAGCGGGAGAAGAAGGCAGCGGGAGAAGAGAAGAAGGCAGCGGGAGAAGAGAAGAAGGCAGCGGGAGAAGAGAAGAAGGCAGAGGGAGAAGAGAAGAAGGCAGAGGGAGAAGATAAGAAAGCAGCGGGAGAAGAGAAGAAGGCAGCGGGAGAAGAGAAGAAAGCAGAGGGAGAAGAAGAAGAAGGCAGCGGGAGAAGAGAAGAAGGCAGCGGGAGAAGAGAAGAAGGCAGAGGGAGAAGAAGAAGGCAGCGGGAGAAGAAGGCAGCGGAAGAAGAGAAGAAGGCAGCGGGAGAAGAGAAGAAAGCAGCGGGAGAAGAGAAGAAGGCAGAGGGAGAAGAGAGAAAGCAGCGGGAGAAGAGAAGAAGCAGCGGGAGAAGAGAAGAAAGCAGAGGGAGAAGAGAAGAAGGCAGCGGGAGAAGAGAAGAAGGCAGCGGGAGAAGAGAAGAAGGCAGAGGGAGAAGAGAAGAAGGCAGCGGGAGAAGAGAGAAAGCAGCGGGAGAAGAGAAGAAGGCAGAGGGAGAAGAGAAGAAGGCAGAGGGAGAAGAGAAGAAAGCAGCGGGAGAAGAGAAGAAAGCAGCGGGAAGAAGAGAAGAAGGCAGAGGGAGAAGAGAAGAAGGCAGCGGGAGAAGAAGGCAGCGGGAGAAGAGAAGAAGGCAGCGGGAGAAGAGAAGAAGGCAGAGGGAGAAGAGAAGAAGGCAGCGGGAGAAGAGAAGAAAGCAGCGGGAGAGGAGAAGAAAGCAGCGGGAGAAGAGAAGAAAGCAGCGGGAGAAGAGAAGAAAGCAGCGGGAGAAGAGAAGAAGGCAGAGGGAGAAGAAAGAAGGCAGCGGGAGAAGAGAAGAAGGCAGCGGTAGAAGAGAAGAAGGCAGAGGGAGAAGAGAAGAAGGCAGCGGGAGAAGAGAAGAAGGCAGCGGGAGAAGAGAAGAAGGCAGAGGGAGAAGAGAAGAAGGCAGCGGAGAAAGAAGAAAGCAGCGGGAGAAGAGAAGAAGGCAGCGGGAGAAGAGAAGAAGGCAGAGGGAGAAGAGAAGAAGGCAGAGGGAGAAGAGAAGAAGGCAGCGGGAGAAGAGAAGAAAGCAGCGGGAGAAGAGAAGAAGGCAGCGGGAGAAGAGAAGAAGGCAGCGGGAGAAGAGAAGAAGGCAGCGGGAGAAGAGAAGAAAGCAGAGGGAGAAGAGAAGAAGGCAGCGGGAGAAGAGAAGAAGGCAGCGGGAGAAGAGAAGAAGGCAGCGGGAGAAGAGAAGAAGGCAGCGGGAGAAGAGAAGAAGGCAGAGGGAGAAGAGAAGAAGGCAGCGGGAGAAGAAGGCAGCGGAAGAAGAGAAGAAAGCAGCGGGAGAAGAGAAGAAGGCAGAGGAGAAGAGAAGAAAGCAGCGGGAGAAGAGAAGAAGGCAGCGGGAGAAGAGAAGAAGGCAGCGGGAGAAGAGAAGAAGGCAGCGGAGAAGAGAAGAAGGCAGAGGGAGAAGAGAAGAAAGCAGCGGGAGAAGAGAAGAAAGCAGCGGGAGAAGAGAAGAAGGCAGAGGGAGAAGAGAAGAAGGCAGCGGGAGAAGAAGGCAGCGGAAGAAGAGAAGAAAGCAGCGGGAGAAGAGAAGAAGGCAGAGGGAGAAGAGAAGAAAGCAGCGGGAGAAGAGAAGAAAGCAGCGGGAGAAGAGAAGAAGGCAGAGGGAGAAGAGAAGAAGGCAGCGGGAGAAGAAGGCAGCGGGAGAAGAGAAGAAGGCAGCGGGAGAAGAGAAGAAGGCAGCGGGAGAAGAGAAGAAGGCAGAGGGAGAAGAGAAGAAGGCAGAGGGAGAAGATAAGAAAGCAGCGGGAGAAGAGAAGAAGGCAGCGGAGAAGAGAAGAAAGCAGAGGGAGAAGAGAAGAAGGCAGCGGAGAAGAGAAGAAGGCAGCGGGAGAAGAGAAGAAGGCAGAGGGAGAAGAGAAGAAGGCAGCGGGAGAAGAAGGCAGCGGAAGAAGAGAAGAAGGCAGCGGGAGAAGAGAAGAAAGCAGCGGGAGAAGAGAAGAAGGCAGAGGGAGAAGAGAAGAAAGCAGCGGGAGAAGAGAAGAAGGCAGCGGGAGAAGAGAAGAAAGCAGAGGGAGAAGAGAAGAAGGCAGCGGGAGAAGAGAAGAAGGCAGCGGGAGAAGAGAAGAAGGCAGAGGGAGAAGAGAAGAAGGCAGCGGGAGAAGAGAAGAAAGCAGCGGGAGAAGAGAAGAAGGCAGAGGGAGAAGAGAAGAAGGCAGAGGGAGAAGAGAAGAAAGCAGCGGGAGAAGAGAAGAAAGCAGCGGGAGAAGAGAAGAAGGCAGAGGGAGAAGAGAAGAAGGCAGCGGGAGAAGAAGGCAGCGGGAGAAGAGAAGAAGGCAGCGGGAGAAGAGAAGAAGGCAGAGGGAGAAGAGAAGAAGGCAGCGGGAGAAGAGAAGAAAGCAGCGGGAGAGGAGAAGAAAGCAGCGGAGAAGAAGAAGAAAGCAGCGGGAGAAGAGAAGAAAGCAGCGGGAGAAGAGAAGAAGGCAGAGGGAGAAGAGAAGAAGGCAGCGGGAGAAGAAGGCAGCGGGAGAAGAGAAGAAAGCAGCGGGAGAAGAGAAGAAGGCAGAGGGAGAAGAGAAGAAGACAGCGGGAGAAGAGAAGAAAGCAGCGGGAGAGGAGAAGAAAGCAGCGGGAGAAGAGAAGAAAGCAGCGGGAGAAGAGAAGAAAGCAGCGGGAGAAGAGAAGAAGGCAGAGGGAGAAGAGAAGAAGGCAGCGGGAGAAGAAGGCAGCGGGAGAAGAGAAGAAAGCAGCGGGAGAAGAGAAGAAGGCAGAGGGAGAAGAGAAGAAGACAGTGGGAGAAGAGAAGAAGGCAGCGGGAGAAGAGCTCGGTTCCTGACGGGACATAAGACAGCGCAGCGGTGAGTAGTGTTGCGATTAGGATTGCCACCTTTTCTTGAGGCCAAACCCGAACACTAACACCACATAGCAAAATATTTTTGCTGCTCATGGGTATGCACTAGAGTTCCCACCCGTCTATTTTGACCCTGACTGCCATTTTTAAGATCATGCATCCGGGTTTGGGATCACCTGTCACCCGGACACATGACTCTGCCTCAGCTCGGAGTCGCCCTGAAATGATTTATTCACTGACACCCTGGCTGCGTGTGAGTGAGAAACACTCCACCAATCACTGGCAGTGTGGGGGTGGTCTGCAGTGACATCTCCTCCCTACGCTGGCTCCTCCTATCAGCTCCTTGCTCCCTCACATGCTCCAGACCACGTGCTTGCTAGCTGTGACCTGTGGAGCTGCTGGAACAGGCAGGAAGGACTGAGGAGCTGCTGGAAGGAGCCGGGTAATACAGGCAAAGCAGGACTCTATCCCCCTCTCTCCTCTTCCACCCCATTGCCCCTAGTCCTCCCCCCCTCCAACCCTCCCCTTTTTCTCCTCACTTTCCCCTCTCCCCCCTTCTCCCCTCTCTCTCCCTTTCCCCCCTCTCAGTATCGTGGTTCTGTATATGAGGTGTCAGTGGGTATCGTGGTTGTGTATATGAGGTGTCAGTGGGTATCGTGGTTGTGTATATGAGGTGTCAGTGGGTATCGTGGTTGTGTATATGAGGTGTCAGTGGGTATCGTGGTTCTGTATATGAGGTGTCAGTGTGTATCGTGGTTCTGTATATGAGGTGTCAGTGGGTATCGTGGTTCTGTATATGAGGTGTCAGTGGGTATCGTGGTTCTGTATATGAGGTGTCAGTGGGTATCGTGGTTCTGTATATGAGGTGTCAGTGGGTATCGTGGTTCTGTATATGAGGTGTCAGTGGGTATGGCGGTTCTGTATATGAGGTGTCAATGGGTATCGTGGCTCTGTATATGAGGTGTCAGTGGGTATCGTGGTTCTGTATATGAGGTGTCAGTGGGTATCGTGGTTCTGTATATGAGGTGTCAGTGGGTATCGAGGTTCTGTATATGAGGTGTCAGTGGGTATCGTGGTTCTGTATATGAGGTGTCAGTGGGTATCGTGGTTCTGTATATGAGGTGTCAGTGGGTATCGTGGTTCTGTATATGAGGTGTCAGTGGGTATCGTGGTTCTGTATATGAGGTGTCAGTGGGTATCGAGGTTCTGTATATGAGGTGTCAGTGGGTATCGTGGTTCTGTATATGAGGTGTCAGTGGGTATCGTGGTTCTGTATATGAGGTGTCAGTGGGTATCGTGGTTCTGTATATGAGGAATAATGGGTATCGTGGTTCTGTATATGAGGTGTCAGTGGGTATCGAGGCTCTGTATAGGAGGTGTCAGTGGGTATCGAGGCTCTGTATATGAGGTATGATGGGTATCGTCTCTGTATATGAGGTATGATGGGTATCATCTCTCTGTATATGAGGTATGATGGTATCGTCGCTCTGTATATGAGGTATGATGGATATCGTGGCTCTGTATATGAGGTATGATGGGTATCGTGGCTCTGTATATGAGGTATGATGGTATCGTCACTCTGTATATGAGGTATGATGGGTATCGTGGCTCTGTATATGAGGTATGATGGGTATTGTCGCTCTGTATATGAGGTATGATGGGTATTGTCACTCTGTATATGAGGTATGATGGATATTGTCGCTCTGTATATGAGGTATGATGGATATTGTCGCTCTGTATATGAGGTATGATGGGTATCGAGGCTCTGTATATGAGGTATGATGGGTATCGAGGCTCTGTATATGAGGTATGATGGTATCGAGGCTCTGTATATGAGGTATGATGGGTATTGTCGCTCTGTATATGAGGTATGATGGGTATCGTGGCTCTGTATATGAGGTATGATGGGTATCGTCTCTCTGTATATGAGGTATGATGGGTATCGTCTCTCTGTATATGAGGTATGATGGATATCGTGGCTCTGTATATGAGGTATGATGGGTATCGTGGCTCTGTATATGAGGTATGATGGGTATCGTCTCTCTGTATATGAGGTATGATGGGTATCGTCTCTCTGTATATGAGGTATGATGGGTATCGTCTCTCTGTATATGAGGTATGATGGGTATCGTCTCTCTGTATATGAGGTATGATGGGTATCGTCTCTCTGTATATGAGGTGGATTCAGTAAGGGGGAAACATACAGAAATCCAGTATAATTTACTCACTTTTACACCCGAGGAATAGGATCAGAATCACAGGCAGAGACACGAGAATCACGACACTCAGTAAAGACACACGATTCCGGATTTCACGTTTTCCGTTTGACTCAGTATTTTCTGCAAAGATAAAATGTTCTCATTATTCAGTGAATCAGACACGTCGGATAATGAGTTTTATTTATTGTAATGAGCTTATTTCCTCTTTTCACAATGTATCGGCCTCCTGCTCCCTCTGATACAGCCAGTGATTATAGCCCAGGACCTCAAACCATGACCCGGACTACAAGTAAGGGCAGTGGAGGCTCCTCCATAGGAGCACATGAATTCCCATGAACCAAAGATAGAAAAAAGGGCAGAGAACGGATAGATAAAGGGCACAGTGGTGATCAAGAAAAACAGAAAACCATCTGCGAGAGAGGGAGACCAACTGTGTAATATACAGGACTGTTCTTTGTGTGTAAGAACGGGTTAAGATGGCACTTAGTAAAATCAGTGTTTGAGCTATAGCGATTCCATGGGCAACGCTGAAAAATGTAAAGAAAAGTAGAAATTAAAATTCTCAGGCCAAATGCTTAACCTTAACCATAGGTAAAACTAAAGATTTCAGAAGATTATTCAAGGCCAACTTATTGAGAAATATCTATTAGACATGCGCATTAGTTTTAGTACTAAAACGATTTAGTCTGAATTTTGGGATAATTTAGTTTTCGTATGACTCAAGAGATATGAAACTGCTTGGTCCAAAATACTAAAGAAACGAAAGGAAAATGCATTACAATTTAGTTTCAGTTCTTTTTGTAATATTACATTGATGAGTGAAGTTGACCAGCAATGAGAAGCACATTAATATATACAGAGAGGGACATTAATTAATTCAGGAGTTTGTTTTATACAGAGAGGGGTATTAATTAATGCAGGAGGATGTTCTATACATTATACAGAGAGGAGCATTTTTTTTTAGCCCTTTAAATCCAGTGGCTGTGAGCTCTGAGATCGGCTGCTTGTTACATTATCTCTCAGTACAATGTATCAGGCTCAGCTGTTACAGTAACTGACTGTAACAGCGCTCAGAGTTTCAGTAAACAAGGAAATAATATTGTTCTAACCTCTTATATATAAAAATATTATTTACTAGTTTTGCTGAATCTGAGCACTGTGATGAGCAGCAGTCAGTTACTGTAACAGCTTTGCCTGACACATTGTGCTGAGAGTGAGAGATACTGTAACAAGCAGCGATCTCAGCCCTCTGAGGAGCCACTACAATAGTAATTGTATCCACTGGTTTTCGGATGAATGAAATTAGTTTTCATACTAAAGAACTGAAAACGAATTTCTTTAGCCACTAAATAAATTGCATTTTAGGACGAATTCATTCGTCCAAAACAAAATTTTGTGCTGTGCACATGTCTATTATCTATGGATTTGTGGAGGTGAATTATCTTACAAGCTCGTTTGTTTTTACCGTCTCCTGTTTGTAAAACAAAGTGGTGATTCACGTTGGTTGAGTTATGGTGTCTCGGATTTATCACATGTAACTCAATAAATAAACATACAATCACATTCAAACTCCACATTAGAGTTTAATTTACTAGGAAGGGTTGATATTCACCAACAGCTCGACATACTGTATGACAATGCATAGCCTCTGTATATTAAACAACACAATGAGCAAGGAACCAAAAATCCTTATTAACCGTATTCTGTTTTGTGGTGCATTTGAACTCGCACTTCGGGGACACGATGAACGTGATGATTCATTAAATCAGGAGTTTTCAGAGGTCTTATAGAGATGCATCACGTTCTGCTGAGAGGTTTATAAGACCAGCTCACTAGGGTCATCGTGTTTAAAGGAACCTCAAAAGAAAGTCAAAACGATTTATTAGACTGTATACTCAGTTTGCCAGAACCACATAAAAAATGAAATCTCAAATGCAAGTTTTATAGCAGCGATAGTGGATCATGAAACTACTGATGTGTCATCTGCCCCAACTGGTTGTTGTTTTTCGATACATTTTAGGTAACAGACAACTGGTTGAGAGATTCTGGGAATTCACTGTAACGTGGCTGATCACTGTCCACATGCAGTCTGCTGCCCCAAAACCCAGTGAAGCACAGGAGATCCTTGCAGCTTAAAACCCAGAGACGGACTTAATTTTCACTTTACATTTGAAAAAACACCCACCCACACAGGGGGAAGGTACAGAAACAATGGAAACACACCCAGCATTGGAACAATGGCTTAGGAGTCAGATAACAATGATCTAGGTCAGGGGTCAGCAACCTTAGCTCCCTGATGTTTTGGGAACTACATCTCCCAAGGTGCTCAGTCACCCATTAGGCTGACTGAGCCACAAGGGAAATGTAGTTCCCAAAACATCAGGGAGCCAAGGTTGCTGACCCCTGATCTAGGTGAAGCTTGTTGCTGGGGGGGGGGGCTGATGGAAGCATGTGAAGACAAAGGAATCCATTACTTACAGGAGGGTGTATGCTATACAAGACAGGCTAGCAATACAGAGGTCACACTATACAGAGAATACTCTACCATAAATACATAAGGGAATATTAATATAACACAGACATCAGGGAATAGGGCACAGAAAACACAAACACCCTGCATCTAGAATTGTAGATACAGGGTGACTTTAGCAAAGGAAGGGGCAGGAAAACAATATGAAACATCAGACCCGCACCTCTCCAATACATTTCTAGGCCCATGTACCCAAAGTACAAAGTGACGCATGTCACATTCACTAATCCCCCTGGACATGATGTATGATATCACAAGATGTACTCAAGCTACTTTTGGAAAAAGTTGTAGACAAAGCCGAGAAAATGGTATCCCAGAGCTACGACGGTACAAACGTGATGAGTGATCAGCATGCTGGTGTTCAGGCTATTATTAAACGTACCTACCAGAATGCACATTTTGTGTATGGCTTCGCACATCAGCTCAATTTGATTGTTGGCCAAGCAAGCAGTCAGAATCAACAAGTACGTGTATTCTTTCAAACCTAAGTGACATTACTAACTTTCAGTAACTCTCCACAAGGGGTTAGCTATTCTAGATGAAACGGTTCTAAAACGTATACCTTATGGTTCAGCCACCAGGTGGAATTTCAAGAGTCGAATCATTAATACAGTTTTTGAATACAGGGAACAGTTAATTTATTGCTACAGCTTGTTTCGATGATGACTCTATATTTCCATGCATTCAATCAAGCAGGGGCTATCCAGCGTACGTTGAAAGACTCTGTGTTTTGGCTTACAGTTTTTCACAATATTAGGCCACATGTGGATGCGTTATACAACCAGCTTCAGAAAACACTGATGCCGCACTCATTCGAAAACATGTAAACACATTTCAGCAATGGAAAAAGAAAGGAAAATAATGGAAACAGTGACAATGAACATATCAGAAACAGAGAAAACATCAAAGAAAAGGAAGACAGAAAATATTCCCATAAATCAAACTGTGGCAGCTATAGAGATATGCGATGTTATAACCAATCAAGTAAAAGATAGAACCCTGTAAACACTGAGAAGATCTCCGTTATGTGACTTCGTAATATGAGACGAGAAACAAATACAGTACATTTTAGAGTTTTTCCTTAGTCATAGCTCACTGTGGGGTGAGAAAACCAGACATTCAACTCTGAACATAGAAATAACCGAGCCATCAACAGACAGCGATAAAACCGGACTTTTATTGAATTATACACAAGTTTGATACTTAATATCTAAAAACGTGGCCTCAATGACGACTCACCAATACTAAACATAAATATAATAAAATCAATCAAATAATTGCCTTGAATTTGAACCCCCCCCAATAAATATATGTATCTCAAGTTAGTCAAAACCTAACTAAAAGGAAACATATATATTATATCATATTTCTCTTGATATGACAAATGGAATAGATACTCGTGAAGAGTCATTCTGGCAAAACTTGCGCTGAGTATGTGTGTGTGTAGTCTAGAGTCAGTGAATAGAAGTTTTCTACAACTAGCAACAGGGTGATGAGCGGGCCTTACAGGCTTTCCTTCCTCCTATCTCTATCTTGGGTCTATGGGGTGTGTTATGGTAGCAGCTATATACACTGACTTATCAATATCTATTACTATATCCAGCATAATTCCCCTGGAACTACGTCACTGCCTGGGTTGTATCTCGCCCATTTGGCATACCAAGAGAAATTATATATAATATATATATGTTTCCTCCTATTTAGGTATTGACTAACTTGAGATACATATATGTATGGGGGGGTTCAAATTGGGAATAGACTGATATATCGGTTTTGCTGATATTCTGAAAATTACTGATATCGGTATTGGCATTTCATTTGCCGATAATTGGACAGGTTGTCTCACTGCAGCCACGACATGCAAGATCCCACAGAACTGTGTGTATCCGGGGCTTCTCATACATCAGGCTGTAAGCCCTCACTGCAGAACGACCCCTGCTCACTGACCATAGTGCGCATGAGCGTGATGACAACAGAAATGGGGCTTCCATCCCATCTGGCAGGGAATTCCCTATACAGGAGATGCAGGGTCTATTTCCTACAGCAGGGATCAGCAACCTGGGACCTCCAGATGCTTTGGAACTGCATTTCCCACGAGGCTCCAAGAACCTAATGAGAAGCTGAGCATCATGGCAGATGTAATTCCAAAACGTGGGGCAATATTACAAAGTCACTGCTAACTTAACCAGAGCCATTATAGTCTATGGGGTTAAGTTTACAACAGCTCTGGTTAAGTTAGCACCAGATTTGTAATCTAACCCTTGGAGGGCCAAGATTGCTGAACCCCTTCCATACAGGGTCATATGAGGGATCTTTAAGAAAAGCCAAAGACACCGTCTGATTGTTTGTAAAAATAAAAACTTAAAAGGAAAAAAAATCTTATTAAATTGAATAAATGAAGTGGACGTGGTGCAATGTTTAAATGTTAAACACATTGAGTTTATGGTGTAATGTCAGATTTGTGCGGCTTTTTTCCACAACTTTAAATTTACAGATTATCGGCACCAAATATCGGCTATCGGCCAGAAAAGCTGCCGATATAATCGGTATCGGCCCTGAAAAAAGATATTGTTCTATTACTCGTTCAAATCCATAGCAATTTTTATATTTTTTTATATTTTTGTTTCGCATTGGTGAGTCTAGTCATTGAGACTATTGAGACTACACTTTTAGATATTAAGTATCAAACGTGTGTATAATTCAATAAAAGTCAGGTTTTATCGCCATCTGGTGTGGACTGGGCTGTCTGTTGATAGATTTTCTAGCTGAAAAATTCCAGGAGTACGAAAAAACGTTTCCACATCATCTCGTTCAGCAAACAGAGGTTTATCCCAGAAATCGCCTGAAAACTGAACTAGGAGTAATTTACACAAGACCAGTTTTAAGAAATATGAAGAAGGGTGCCATTAATCTTCTACACTATATTATAGAAAATAACTTGAACATTACATTCACGGAGATCTACAAACTTTTACTAATTATTTTCTGTGACGTGCGTCACTTTGGACTCAACGTACATGGGCCTGGAAATGTATTTGGGAGATGTGGGCCTGATATTTCATATTGTTTCCCTGCCATTTCCTTTGTTAAAGTCACCCTGTATCTACAATATTAGATGCATGGTGTTTGTGTTCTGTGTGCTCCATTACCTAATGTCTGTGTTTATTGTAGAGTATAGTTTCTGTGTAGCTACTCTCTGTATAGTGTACATCTCTGTATTAGCGGTCTTCTGTATAGTGTAGAAAGATTCCCTTTGTTCTCCCTGCTTCTCTCACCCCTCCTGCTAAGTCTATTCCATTGTTCTTTACTGACGTTATCTGATCTAATCTGTAGTGTATTCTGGAAGGGAGGGGTTTGTCCCTCAACTGTGTTTTACATGTGTTTTCAAATAGTCAGTCTTTGTTCGCTGCTCTAAAACTCTGGTCGTGCCTAGTGTTTTTAGAGGTTTGGGGCTGCTGAAGTTGAATTTCAAGGTCCAGCTTGGAGAAAGCTAGAGGTTTGACAGAGGCAGGTCGATGTGCCAGGCGGTCGGTCTCAATTTCTACTATTCCAGTGACAGCGACTGAGGCCAAGAGATGTTTCTCAACTTTAAAACGAGTCAAGACATTTTGAAGGATCACCATGAGTAAAGACAGACTGACCACTCTGGCCAAGCTCTCAATAGAGTGAAAAAAATGATCAAGGACATACCTAAATTCAATGAAAATATTATGGATTTACTTGCCTCCAAAAAAGACCGGCAGATTGACTGAACCCCTTTGCTGCTGAGCCATTTCACGTCTGTGTGCTGAGCTAATTTTTTTACCGGTTTCGCTCATCATGTTTAAATGCGTTTTGAAGCCACGTTTCATTATATGACCCAGACGTATTATATATTGTTCTTTCCGGCAGACTCCACAGATGCATAATATATCATTATTATATGTATACGTCATGTCCTGCCTGAATATTATAACAAAAAATGCAATAAAATTTGAATTTGCAATCATCTACAGTGTGTAAAGTGTTTTTTTCACCACATTTTATCACACGAGCCTTTGTGTTTATATATATTATGGGGTGCGCTTGTAAAAATTTGAAATGGGGACTCGTTACATTTTTTTGGGGCGAAATTACGTGATTTTTAGCAAACCCCCTGTCATGGAAGTGACGTAGCGCTCCCTGCTTCAAACCCCAAGACTTTTATTTTAATGGCAAAAACCCCAAAAGACAGATTTGCCTTGGGAAAGACTTTATGTTCATTTATATTGCGTGGTGTGGTTTAAATGTATTGTAAATTGCTTAGCTTTAGTTTAAATGTAAACTTAGAGATCTGTTTTGAAGGTGCAGACCTTTCTTTTGTGTAAAATGTAAATAAGTTTGAGTAATGTGTGAATATACAAGAGGGCTTTTCTCTTTGTCTAACTGTTATCTGATTTGAAACTAATACAAAAATATACACCACACAAAGTTAAAAAAGGAGTTAAAAGATGAAATAATTATATCCTCTCTAGCAAGAATATAAGCCTTAGTAAAATTCAAAAATTCTTCTGGAAAAAGCGTCAATTACATCAAGACGATGCCCCAATATTGAGGATCAGGTCGTTAAAAGCCATTTTTCGAGATCTTCCAACAAAACATGGCTACATACAACCCTGAAAGGTACCTATAAGTGTGGCCGCCTTAAAGCTTGTAAATATATTACACAAAGAACTGATGGTGTTCCCAATTCAGATGGAACTAAAATCTATAAGGATAAGTCTTTTTTGAATTGTAGCTCCAGAGGTGTAGTATATTTAATGACGTGCAGCTGTGGTAAGAAATACGTGGGGAAGACCATCAGACCACTTCGGATACAAATTCTTGAAAATGATAGATCTGTTCATTATCCTCGTGATACCCCAATCGCCCGACATCTTAGACTTGATCATGAAAGTAATGCTGACGGCCTACGCTTTCAAGTGATTGAACGGGTCCATGCTGGCCCTCGCCGTGGAAACTTTGATCTCAAATTACGCAGAAGAGAAGCGTTTTGGATATACAAATTAATACAATGTATCCTGCAGGGTTAAATTAAGGTTTTACCTTCACACCCGTTCATTAATAATAATTAAATTTATCTATTCTTATTATTTTTGTTTTATGTTTGTGATTTGTACATTACCCAGTTCATGTCCCCCCATCACCAATTATATTCATTAATACTTGTCAAAAAGCCCCTTCAGTCAGAAATATTTAGAATCATTGCCAAATATTGAGATAGACCCCACTGTTGTTGCGTGTGAGGTGATCAAGGTGATCAAGCCAGTATAAAGGAAGATTTTTCAACTTTAGTGGTGACAGGCGTGCTGTGAAGTTGACGGTTGTACTGGCTGTAATGATAGGGCCTATTGGTAGAATGACAATGCTTGCAAAGACGTTTGTCTATATAATTATGAGAGTAGTCGTCCCAGTGTTGCTACAAGTTTGTATGGAGAATGATCTAGATTCCAATGATCCCCTCTTTTCACTGACTTTATGATGCCCTTTTCTTCCTAATGGTCGCCGCATGAAGACTGCCTTAAACACGATTTTGCCTGTCGGGAGAATTGTGTTTAGTCGTCGCTTAGCGACGCATTATTTACATCCAGCTTCTGTAACGGCTCAGACTAGTTTGATTGGCTGAATACGAGTAGGCAGGATTTAGACGAACTACATGTTGCAATCACATGGTGTGATCACATGGTTGTTAAACCAACTACGTAGTGTGAGTGGTTCCCCTGAGGGAGGTCCTTCTGGCGATTACGCATGGGGTCTAAAAGGAGGAGCCACACAATTGCAAGTGATTGACTGATTAGGCTTCCCTTATTTAAAGGCGAGTCCTTGGGGGGGACACGTTATCTCTTGATAAAGCCGCGCTCTTTAAAGCAGCGAAACGCGTCGAGATGGGGTTCTTTTAACAGATTGTTTGGTCATTTCTTTCCTCTCCTTTATTTGCCGAAATTTTGCCCCTACTCAATGAGGGCGTGAGCGATTTGGCACCTCCCTGTATTCAACAAGCGAATCTCCATATGTTGCCTATACGTCGTTTTCACTGCAGATTTATTGTCTTGGCAACAATATTAGAATGAAATCTTCTACTGCTCATTGCAATTTAAGATTTGTTATCTTGTTGTCCTACGCTGCTGCTTTCATTGCAGACTCGTCGCTTTGTTAATAATTTATGCACAAATTTTCTGTTGGCCACTGCACTTTATGTTCTGCGATTATTACAGCTCAAGGTTTGTTGGAATTATCTGGGATAATATATACACCAGCAATTGAAAGTGTAATGCACATACTTTATATCTAATGCCTCGAGGTCTGTTTCTTGTATGGTTTTAGTAATACCATCCAGTTCCTATACAGTGGCAAGAAAAAGTATGTGAACCCTTTGGGATTACATGGAGTTTTGCATGAATTGGTCATAAAATGTGCTCTGACCTTCATCTAAGTCACAACAATTTGAAAAACACAGTCTGCTTAAAATAATACAACACAAACATTATATGTTTTCATGTTTTTATTGAACAGAACATGTAAACATTCACAGTGCAGGGTGGAAAAAGTATGTGAACCTTTGGACTTAATAACTGGTTGACCCTCCTTTGGCAGCAATAACCTCAACCAAACGTTTCCTGTAGCTGCAGATCAGACCTGCACAACGATCTGGAGTAATTTTGGACCACTCCTCTTCACAAAACTGTTTCAGTGTAGCAATATTCTTGGGATATCTGGTGTGAATCGCTCTCTTAAGGTCATGCCACAGCATTTCAATCGGGTTGAGGTCAGGACTCTGACTGGGCCACTCCAGAAGGCGTATTTTGTTTTGTTGAAGCCACTCTTTTGTTGAATTACTTGTATGCTTTGGGTCATTGTCCTGTTGCATCACCCATCCTCTGCGGAGCTTCAGTTGGCGGACAGATGGTCTTACGTTTTCCTGCAAAATGTCTTGATAAACTCTGGAATTCATTTTTCCATCAATGACAACAATCCGTCCAGGCCTGAGGTAGCAAAGCAGCCCCAAACCATGATGCTCCCTCCGCCATGTTTTACAGTGGGATGAGGTTTGGTGTTGTGGTGTGTGGCTTTTTTTCTCCACACATAGTGTTGTGTGTTTTTTTCCAAACAACTCAATTTTGGTTTCATCTGTCCACAGAATATTTTGCCAGTAGTGCTGTGGAACATCCAGGTGCTCTTTGCAAACTTCAAACGTGCTGCAATATTCTTTTGGACAGCAATGGCTTCCTCCGTGGTGTCCTCCCATGTATTCCATTCTTGTTTAATGTTTTCCTTATTGTAGATGTGTCAACAAAAATGTTAGCATGTGCCAGAGATTTCTGTAAGTCTTTAGCTGACACTCTAGGATTCTTCTTTACCTCATTAAGCATTCTGCACTGTGCTCTTGCAGTCATCTTTACAGGACGACCACGCCTAGGGAGAGTAGCAACAGTGCTGAACTTTCTCCATTTGTAGACAGTCTGTCTTACTGTGGACACATGAACATCAAGGCTTTTGGAGATACTTTTGTAACCCTTTCCAGCTTCATGCAAGTCAACAATTCTTGATCGTAGGTCTTCTGAGAGCTCTTTTCTGCGAGGCATGGTTCACATGAGGCAGTGCTTCTTGAAACCAGTAAACCCAAAACTGGTGTGTGTTTTTAAAGGGCAGGACTGCTTTCAGCAACACATCCAATAATATCACACTGATTGGACTCAAGGTTGGCTCACTCCTGGCTCCATTTAGCTCTTGGAGAAGTCATTAGGCTAGGGGTTCACATACTTTTTCCACCCTGCACTGGGAATGTTTACATGTTATGTTCAATAAAAACATGAAAACATATAATGTTTGTGTTGTATTATTTTAAGCAGACTGTGTTTTTCAAATTGTTGTGACTCAGATGAAGATCAGAGACATTTTATCACCAATTCATGCAAAACTCCACGTAATCCCAAAGGGTTCACATACTTTTTCTTGCCACTGTATATCTTGGATATTTTGCTGTGCAGCACATTGCCTATGCGTCGCTATTTCCATTGAACGCCTTGACGACAATATATGAATGATTTTCTTGTACTGCTCCCAGCATTTTAAAGATTATAAGATTAGGCTGCTCTATGCAGCTGTCCTTATCTGCAGACAATATTTAGAGTTTTTCTGTAATAGTCAGCCTTAAATTCATGAATACCATTCCTGTCATCAAGTTGATGTGACTATATACGTTGTTAAGGGAAGCTGTTGCTGTAGACTTTGTTGTATGGTTCAAGTATCACCATCTACTTTTTGATACACAGATTTAGGCTCAATACCATTTTGATAGAATCATTCCTTCTTGGGAGTCGTACCACTTGTGGCGTAAATTGAGCTACTTCGCCCTTAATTAATTTTTACTAATTGGGTACTAAGGCTTATATTCTTGCTAGAGAGATCAGACCAAGCGGGTCTGGAGCTACAGATAGGGCTGCTCGAAGCACTGAGTTCCAAGCAACTCAGCAACCGGGCTGATCTTGTAAAGGGGGTGCTGGAAGAGCAGGACAGGTGGAAGAGAGCGGGTTTTTGTCACCCCCCCATAGAAAAAAATCGTTAGTGCAGCATCATTGTTCACATTATAATTGAAATGGGACCAATATTGCTGCATTAATAAATATATATATATATATATAAAACAGTCCAATTTCTCAGCACTCACGCTTTGGAACTCACTTTCTAGAAGGTGCCGCAGTGCCAGAAGATCCTCAGAAACAGGTTATATATACCAGATAAGGAGCACTCACGGACTTAGAAAAAATAACATGCTTACTTTATTGGGAAGTCATTAAAAAAAAATAAAAAAAAAAATCGACGTTTCGGCTCAAACAAGAGCCTTCATCAAGGATCATCCTTGATGAAGGCTCTTGTTTGAGCCGAAACGTCGATTTTTTTAATGACTTCCCAATAAAGTAAGCATTTTATTTTTTCTAAGTCCGTGAGTGCTCCTTATCTGGTATATATATATATATTATATATACTATATATAATATAAATATATATATATTTTTTTCCTTTTGGGGCTAACATGGTCATGTTTAGCATCAGTGGAAAGGCCATGCTCTGTTCCAATGATACCAAACATTAACCCCTAGCTGCCAGGGATCGGGAGATGGGGGTACATTGGAACCCCCTATCTCCACCATAGGTAGCAGCTAGGGGTTAACTCCCGAACTGACGTCATCGCGCTATGCGCGATGACGCCAGTCTTCAGGGGAGATCCTGGAAGCTTGGCCGACATCCAAGATGTTGGCCAGCTCTGGAACGGGACCGCTATCTGGCATCTGTTGGCACCAAAACGTGATCCAGCCCCCAAGGGGTTAAAGGCAGCACCGTTTGGAAGGGCAGGCTGTGCCCTTCAAAGCGGTGCCTGCCTTTTGCTTATGGTCAGTGGTGTATTTAGGTTTTGTGCTGCCCTAGGCCTGATTAAACCCTTGCACCCCCTAAGTAGGTTTGCCACCTTTTCATCTAGCCAAACCCGAACACTCTAGTGTTGGGTTTGGGTGGCCATTTTTTGTTGTTGTAGAGTATGCATGGCAGACTGCTATAATGGCACACTGGTATGGCACACAAGTATTATGCATGACAGACTGGAAAGACTGGCACACTCTTATGGGCTTATGGCATAATGATGGTAGTATGGCACTGGCAGACTGGTATATTGGCTTAGACTCCCTGTCCTGTCGGCGTCTCACAATCTCGGAGTCGCAGCTGGGCTGGCCAGGCACCGGCCGGCACACTGACTGACTGCTGATCTGCGAGCCTTGAGTTTACCAGTGGCGTCAGAGAGTGGATGGAGAGCTGCTGCTTGCCTGGCGAGATCGACGATCCATGATGAAGAGGAGCGAGACCACACACGCAGCTGCAGCACCGTCACTCAGACTGGGAAGGAACCCGGCAGCCCGGCTAGTAGTCAACCACCTGAGCACATCTTCTACTTATGTTCCTTATAGGAAAACTGTACATTTATTACTTTCCAAAAATCTGAACTACAACTCCCAGGAGCCCTAGCCACAAAAACCCTCTTATAGGAAACCATTGCATTTACTGGAAAATCCTGGGGCACCATCAGCAGCCCAGAACTAAAACAGGGGGACACTATGCGGAAAAATTAGGGTACACAAATCTGAGCGTCCCCATTTTATCTGTAGATTATGGGGCAGGCGCTGAGTCCAGCAGAAAGACCTGTAGCGGCCGCCAGGCTCACGGAAGCAATAACAAAAGGTCTCCATGGAGGCTTCTGTGCCGGGTCACATGACCGCCAGGATCCCAACTCTCGTGAGATCCTGCAGGTCGGCAGAGTGATCGCAGAGGGGGACTTTTTTCCCCAGTCTCACTCGGCTCCCGGCAGCCAGAAGAGGCGGATCGAGACACTGTTCTCACCAAGGGAGAATAGGTGAATATATGACTTTTTGGGAGGTTACTGCTGCAGCTAACCAATTCTGCAGAAGCTCTGACCAGCAACAAAACTTTTCCAGTTAGCGGCAGCTGTAATTAGCGTTAGGGCTTTGTGATCCTAACGCCAATTACGCTCTACTTGCATTTTGCTCTCTGCATGCTTAACATGGAGAGGAGAAAGTACAGTAAGCTCGAGCAAAAAAGTGCTGATACCGATGCGCTAATGGGTTTAATCCATTAACAATCGGGAGGTGATCTGGGCGTCACGCGATCACCTCTATTAACCTAGCAATAAGATTCACTTATGTAGTGAATGGTCAGAGTGCGGGGCAGTCACTGCGCTCACCTTCAGGTAAGTAATGAATGGTCAGAGTGTGGGGCGGTCACTGCGCTCACTTTCAGGTAAGTAATGAATGGTCAGAGTGCGGGGCAGTCACTGCGCTCACCTTCAGGTAAGTAATGAATGGTCAGAGTGCGGGGCAGTCACTGCTCTCACCTTCAGGTAAGTAATGAATGGTCAGAGTGCGGGGCAGTCACTGCACTCACCTTCAGGTGAGTAATGAATGGTCAGAGTGCGGGGCAGTCACTGCGCTCACCTTCAGGTAAGTAATGAATGGTCAGAGTGCGGGGCAGTCACTGCGCTCACCTTCAGGTAAGTAATGAATGGTCAGAGTGCGGGGCAGTCACTGCGCTCACCTTCAGGTAAGTAATGAATGGTCAGTGTGCGGGGTAGTCACTGCGCTCACCTTCAGGTAAGTAATGAATGGTCAGAGTGCGGGGCAGTCACTGCACTCACCTTCAGGTGAGTAATGAATGGTCAGAGTGCGGGGCAGTCACTGCGCTCACCTTCAGGTAAGTAATGAATGGTCAGAGTGCGGGGCAGTCACTGCGCTCACCTTCAGGTAAGTAATGAATGGTCAGAGTGCGGGGCAGTCACTGCGCTCACCTTCAGGTAAGTAATGAATGGTCAGAGTGCGGGGCAGTCACTGCACTCACCTTCAGGTAAGTAATGAATGGTCAGAGTGCGGGGCAGTCACTGCGCTCACCTTCAGGTAAGTAATGAATGGTCAGTGTGCGGGGTAGTCACTGCGCTCACCTTCAGGTAAGTAATGAATGGTCAGAGTGCGGGGCAGTCACTGCGCTCACCTTCAGGTAAGTAATGAATGGTCAGAGTGCGGGGCAGTCACTGCGCTCACCTTCAGGTAAGTAATGAATGGTCAGTGTGCGGGGTAGTCACTGCGCTCACCTTCAGGTAAGTAATGAATGGTCAGAGTGCGGGGCAGTCACTGCGCTCACCTTCAGGTAAGTAATGAATGGTCAGTGTGCGGGGTAGTCACTGCGCTCACCTTCAGGTAAGTAATGAATGGTCAGAGTGCGGGGCAGTCACTGCGCTCACCTTCAGGTAAGTAATGAATGGTCAGAGTGCGGGGCAGTCACTGCGCTCACCTTCAGGTAAGTAATGAATGGTCAGAGTGCGGGGCAGTCACTGCGCTCACCTTCAGGTAAGTAATGAATGGTCAGAGTGCGGGGCAGTCACTGCGCTCACCTTCAGGTAAGTAATGAATGGTCAGTGTGCGGGGTAGTCACTGCGCTCACCTTCAGGTAAGTAATGAATGGTCAGAGTGCGGGGCAGTCACTGCGCTCACCTTCAGGTAAGTAATGAATGGTCAGAGTGCGGGGCAGTCACTGCGCTCACCTTCAGGTAAGTAATGAATGGTCAGAGTGCGGGGCAGTCACTGCGCTCACCTTCAGGTAAGTAATGAATGGTCAGTGTGCGGGGTAGTCACTGCGCTCACCTTCAGGTAAGTAATGAATGGTCAGAGTGCAGGGCAGTCACTGCGCTCACCTTCAGGTAAGTAATGAATGGTCAGAGTGCGGGGCAGTCACTGCGCTCACCTTCAGGTAAGTAATGAATGGTCAGAGTGCGGGGCAGTCACTGCGCTCACCTTCAGGTAAGTAATGAATGGTCAGAGTGCGGGGCAGTCACTGCGCTCACCTTCAGGTAAGTAATGAATGGTCAGAGTGCGGGGCAGTCACTGCGCTCACCTTCAGGTAAGTAATGAATGGTCAGAGTGCGGGGCAGTCACTGCACTCACCTTCAGGTAATGTAACTGACACTGTAGCGCTTCCACAAGAGTAGCGAGGTTGAGATCCTTTTGGACAGAAATATCTGCTTGTCGGTTACATAACACTCGGTAAACACAGACTTATTCTCCAAAGCCAGGGAGTATAAAAGCACAACTGATTTGCAACTAAGCTCAGATGATTTCAAGACCAAAAGACAACTTAGTGCACATATAGGGAATTTCAACAATACAGGAGGACTTCAATACCGGAGTATATTTTTCCTGCTTTTCCCAGCAGATTTCTTTGACATGAATTGAGTAGGCTGCAGGGCAGTCAAACAAATAGACTTAGCATTTTCTGCAGCGCACAAATGGGCAAGAAGTACCTTGCAAATATCAGGAGGTGGCTGACACACCTATGGGTATATGGCTGGTACAGACCTGGGTATACTTGGCTGTTTGAGCACAATGATCATATGCAGAAAATAAACAGTATTTCTCTACCGCGGTTTGCACATATGTACTATGCACTAAATCATGAACCTTGGGCCTTAACCAGTACCCCAATGAGGCCACGAATGACACCCCAGAGTGAGATGGGAATGATCCCAGGTAGCGAGTGAAACCCCTAGTGGCAAATATAGGGTTAATCCACAACACACAATACTGACAACCGCTAATGGTAGAAGCAAGAAAATCGTCAGATACAAGCCGGGTCAAAAATCAGGAGCAGGAATTGTAGACAGAAACGGGTCAGCAACTTAAACTGCAATAAGAATACACTAGCAATGCGGGCACTGAACTCCACGTCAGGGCGACGAGGCAACTCGACGCACCCTGCTTTAAACCCTGCGGCTCCTCGTGACCACGCCATTACAAGGTGCTGGCACTCGGCCAGTGGCACCGAACTATGCCCAGACCCCCCGGGGAGCACAGCAGGGGCTAAGTAATGAATGGTCAGAGAGCGGGACAGTCACTGCACTCACCTTCAGGTAAGTAGGGAATGGTTACTGAACCTTTGGGTGTGTAATCTTTAATGGTCACAGAGCTGTTACATTCAGACACTTTGTTTCTCACGATGCAGGTCACGGTGTCGCCGATTCTCAGGGTTTCAGGGGACGCAGTGTAAACGGCCTCTCTGGACAGTAAATCCCCGCTGCAGTTCCTCCACTCATACGTTACTCCAGTAGAGGTGGATTTACAGTATACGGTGATGGTGCCATTAGTCACATTGTAATGGACTTCAGGTTTAGAAACTGCAGGTGACAGAGATACAGGAGATCAGAACCCGGGAAACATTACTTACAATAATAACTATTTACAGGAAAAGGTGTGACGGCTCCCCCCCCATCAAATCTCCATAAACTTCCCATCATCCTCTATATATGAATAGCGAGGTGTTTATTTATGTCATGACATGTTTCGATACAGAGACCTGCTACCTGTATGCTCATTAAACACAGAGGCCTCATGTCCATAAATGAGGGAGCAGCTGCTCAGTATCCCCTGGTAAAGCGCTTTATCCCCAGCCACAGGATATGTGACGCCCCCTATGGCCAATGTTATATCTTACTGTTCTCTGACACCCCCAACCCTCACCCCAGGAGCAGAGCACCCCTTAAAGCTGCAGGTATATTTTGTCATGAACCAAGCTCAGGGGCACAAAGGAAGGACGCATGTCCACACTGACCCTGCCATCACCCGACTCCCCTCAGCACCAGTCTCTGTGTATTGCTTTACTATATCCTGAGCTCAAAGTCCCTGTGCCCATAACACCCGATATCACAAAACCTGGTAAATATACATTGTGATAAAGTCACTGGATGCAAGGTTCTATTGTCCCACTTTTATTCAAATTATAAAAGCAGCAGATACAGCAGCTCATCAAAATAAACAAAATATCAAATGAACACCTACTCCACTTGTTGGGAGACTAAACTAAACACAGGATTTCTATCTGGCAAATACTGGCCAGCTAAACTGGTTCCCAGTCAAACAAAGAGCATACCTATATGGGCAGGGAAGTCTAAATTAGGCCCTGTGTCAGAATTAACCCCTTAGTGGGAAAATAGCATTCTCCAGACGCCTAATACACCTGTGGTCTACAACCCTGTCCCTCACACTGTCACAACATTTACAAATAGATTTCCGTGTCTTTAATTAATCCCATTCCTGTGCATAACACGCCTGTGCCACCTCCGTAACAATCAGACCATTCACACACAGCGCCTTCATATTACAGCGTCTAAACGCTCCCCATACTGTGCGTGCAGGCGAGATCGGATGGAGAGGGTGTGCAAAAGGATTATACTGAATGTGGGACACTCACATGGACGGGATTATAGTGAATGTGGGGGTGTCACATGGAGGGTAGGGATGAGCCGAATACTCCCCGAGTTCGGTTCGAGCCCGAACCCAAACTTCCCATTTGTCCGGGACCGAACCCGAACCCCCATGCAAGTCAATGGGGCTGAAAATTTGGTTTTTTTAAGTGCCCTCCAAGAGGGCATATATGCATATATTACCTGGGTAATGTGCAAGTCTGAAACTTCCCCTGGGTAATCTGAGGACTATCCACAGCTTCACCCGGGTAATCCGAGGACTATCCACAGCTTCACCTGGGTAATCTGAGGACTATCCACAGCTTCACCTGGGTAATCTGAGGACTATCCACAGCTTCACCTGGGTAATCTGAGGACTATCCACAGCTTCACCTGGGTAATCTGAGGACTATCCACAGCTTCACCTGGGTAATCTGAGGAATATCCACAGCTTCACCCGGGTAATCTGAGGACTATCCACAGCTTCACCTGGGTAATCTGAGGACTATCCACAGCTTCACCCAGGTAATCTGAGGACTATCCACAGCTTCACCTGGGTAATCTGAGGACTATCCACAGCTTCACCCAGGTAATCTGAGGACTATCCACAGCTTCACCTGGGTAATCTGAGGTCTATCCACAGCTTCACCTGGGTAATCTGAGGACTATCCACAGCTTCACCTGGGTAATCTGAGGACTATCCACAGCTTCACCTGGGTAATCTGAGGACTATCCACAGCTTCACCCGGGTAATCTGAGGACTATCCACAGCTTCACCTGGCTAATCTGCAGAGCATCCAACCCCGCTTGGGTTACAGTGAATTTTGCTATTATCTCTGGATATTATCAATGAAAATGACAAAAGACAAACATTAAAATGTATTGAGGATAGAATGAATATACAGAGTAACAGGATATGTTTCTTAAATGAATGTTAAAGAGATACATGATCTTTATTATGTGTCATGTGATTATATATCATTTATAAAACATAATAACCATCAGGTTACTCTTTATATAATATCTTTATCTTATAAATAAATTTTCAGACAATTGATGCACAGAGTCACATGACGGTTATTTAGTGGTTTGTGACTGTGGATACAATTTCATTAAAAATAACAAAATAGTGTATTTTGTTATCAGCCAGATAACAGTTTGCAGCTTTCCCCGGGTAATCCTCGGAATTCAGTCACTGTAACCTGCTGAAAACCCGAGAAAAGCGGAGAACCCAGAGGCGTTTGGATACTTTGCAGATTACCCGGATAAAGTCCGATGTTTCGTTGCACATTGCACTTTATCCAGCAACACTAGAGTAATGTGCGAATTACCCGGCTAAAGCAGAGCAGAAAAACGGATTACCCAGAGGCCTCTGGATAATTTGCAGATTACCCGGGTAAAGTCCGAAATTTCATTTCACTTCAGACTTTTGCTAATGAGGCCTGGGTAATGCTAGGATTAAATACCCGGGTAATCCTAGGATTAACCGCACTTCGGGCTTTACCCGTAACATATATATAATCTGAGGACATTACACCCAAATGGTCTGAATTTAGACTTTGATTTTCTCCATTTCCTATAGCTGTACTAAAACCGTTTAGACCCCCCCCCCTCTAATCTCTACATCATCTACTGCACAATCTTTTCTACTTGGTTTTATTATCTTATCCACATAATATTCTTCCCCAAAATTATTTCACAGTATGTGCGATTTTAGGGACATCCTAAACCATGAAAATGGCTTAATGTACCATAATGTGCATAAACCTCAATCAATTGCCTTGAAACTTTGCACAAGCTAAGTTCTCCGCTTCCCAAACCTATCCTGGAAGTTTCATGGATTTTGATTTCCCACAGGGCAAATAAGTGACATTAAGCTTGTTTCTTGGGGAGCTTAATGTTGCTTAACGTACAAAAAACAATTTCGATGTTAACCAATTTCCCTCAAACTTCCTATAGCACAAGACTCTATCTATGCCAACATATTCTGAAGATTTGGGGTCATTTGATGAAACATACTAAAAGTTATTCACATTAAACTATTTTATTCCAATCCTAAAACATTTAGGGCCCTATTACATTTTTAACCCAAAAACGCATGGTAAACGCGTGAATTTTTGCGCACAGCGATAAGCGTTGACGCACGTAAATCAACGCTGGTATTACAATCCTCACGCATTTTTTCATTGGTCAAAAAATAACACGAGTAAAACAGACGTGCAAACCGCAGAAAAATATGCGCGCAGTAACGTTACTGGGCGCAGAAATCTGTGTGCGGACTGTTTTTTTTCTTGATTTTTTTCCTTTTTGAATCTTAAAGCCTTTAGCTCATTAAAATGGAAATTCTTTCACAGCCATATTACTTCACATCATGTAACACAGGCCCTGACAAGGCAGGCTTGTTCTGAGGTTTTAAAAAGGCTCTTTACATTTTTATGCACAACTGTGACTGCACAACAATTGTGTAAAAGCTCTGTCTACAGGTCTTTGGTTTATGAATTACCCCCAAAATGAAAACCAGGAGCCAGCTGCACAGGACAAGGAGTGCATGCATTACAAATAACGTTTCCACTTTATTATTTTTGAGTTACCAAATTCCAATAAAATGTAAAAACCGGTCATTCTGTTCCAGATAAGAAGCCGGTGATCAGAATAGAACAAACAAGACTTAAGGGAAAAAGCTGTTAAATAAGAAATACCCCTCAAAAAGAATAAAAGGAAGGGGAAATGCTGATCATTCAGAGGTTTGCCACTAAGCCTCAGTAAATGTCATCTCATTCTAGTAGTATTCTAAACCCTTAAATATGGTAATAGCCCTTTCCTTGGCGGACGGGTGGTCCTGTATCGAGGCCGATAGTTTGCACAGAGATCAATATACTGCAGGCAGCGGAGGTAGAAAACTATCTGATCCATCACTTCCATGTTACAGAAGGAAAAGTGGCGTAATCTCAGTGCTAGCAAGCAGTAACCCACTGGCAGTGCCAATAAATGCCTTATTCAGCATAGCAAAGCAGCTTGCAGACTCTTAAAGGGATTAAAGAGTCATAAGAAACAACGCCTCATTGAACAATGAGCATCTCTTGTAATGTATGGGTCCCCTGGTGTGACGCTACACATCAAGTATTGGCAGATTCATATAAAAGTTTTATTGAAAATATATAAATGCCAGACAATTGGATCACTTTTAGTCCTTTTGTCCTTACACAGAGTTCACATACGAGCGAATTAGTCTGGTATCTTGGCTTCGAGTCCTTAGAAGATCTTTTCAATTCACAGTGCAGTTCATGGGTTAAGAGCACCACCTATTGTCCATAGTATGGATTTGCCCACAGTGAAACGGAAAAGCTTTTTTCTTCTTACTGGACAAATCTACACAATCAGGTTTATTCAAAGAGAATCGAAAAGTCATCGCACGTTCGGTGATTTTTCGTTCTCTTCAATACGGTACGATTTGGCGATCCCATTTCGGTGACCCTGCGGTGTATTCAGCAAACACCACAGGGCCGTCGTATTGTAGGGAAAAGCCACTGCAAACCTGACGAACGCACACCGCAAAACCCGGCGAACGCACACCAAACTCCGCAACAACATCTGGATTAACCCTGCCGAAAACACCAGAAAAACCTGAGCAGGAGCCGATAAAACGCAGCGCAGCCGCCGGAAAAAGCCGAGTAGGAGCCGATCAAACGCAGTGGAGCCGCCGGAAAAAGCGTTCAGCATTCAGTTCCCTTTTGGCAGCCATTCAGATCTCTTTGAATTACCCTGAATGAGTTCATGGTGCTGGCCGAACAGGCTGAGAGATACGACAAAATGGTCGCGTCAATGAAGAAGGTGGCAGGAATGGATGTGGAGTTAACGGTATTTGATAATGCGATTGCCAAACTGGACACACTAAAGTTACACGGACTCAACGCTTGTCATGCAATTGTTACGTGATAACCTGACACTATGGACATCGAATATGCAAGGCGATGGTGAAGAACAGAATAAAGACGAACTGCAGGATGTGGAAGATGAAAATCAGTGAAGCATAAACGCCAAGAAGAGACCCTCTCTAACCAACTGCCCCTTCCCTCCAAATATTCCCCTCTCACTCTGAGGACCATTGAAATTTGACTTTTACACTGGTTCTCAGGATTTAGGTTCCTGCCCAGTTGGATGCAGTCAGAATTTTTGCACCGTAGCAGAATAATCCTGTATGTGGAGTGCGGGGCCACTTGGACGTGTTTTATATATCACTGATTTTCTAATACTAAGTAAAAAACATTTTTGGTTACCGCAATAAGCACTTTAATGTCACTTTTATGTGGCACATTATTGGCAAGAATTGCCAACCATTTTGCAATTAATTTCAACTTCAATATGGCAGACAAACAGGTGGAATCATTGGAGATAGGAAGTGAGATGATTGGAAGCTGCTGTGCCACATCCAAGATGGCTGCTGCCTAAAAGATCCCCATCCAGGATGGTCACCGCTTAAAAGATCCACATCAAAGATGGCAGCTACCGGAAAGATCTACATCCAAGATGGCTGGCGCTGGTAATGTCATACCAGAAATGATGCGAAGTTACCCAGCAGACACTGCGATACACTGTCAGGAACCATCTTCCCTCCACCAAGATGGCGGATGCAGCAAAGAATGCTGCTTTTTTGGAGGCAAAATCAATTTATGCGAGCTCCTAAATACCTCGGAAAGTGCCCTGAGATCTCATTGCTGACTGATAAAGCCGCGGTTGCGGTGAAACGTGTATCAAACTACCCATTTTTTGCATTTTCTTGTTTTATCATGAATCAATTTAATAAATCTAGTTTTTATTAAGTTATATTAAGTTCGGGGCTTTATTGTACTCCTGCTTTCCAGCTGAGGCCAGATAGCGTTGGAGGACCACAAGCAGCAGAGAGGGGTCGGAGACTACCTGGAAAAGACCCCACAGGCCGGCATCTTTGGAGTCGGGTTAAAAGGGCTCAAAACATTGCGAGTACCCCATAAGGGAACATACAGGGACAGTACCGCTGTGTGCTGCGCAATGTACTTTTCTCTCGCTTTTATCCACTTTGCAGTGAACAAGGAGTTCCAGTGATCTCCACGTTGATCCATAGGCGCCCAAAAAGACTTTTTCATCCTGAAATTCATCCATTTTGGACTATATAGGACTGAGGTACTTTCTATTCATTCTGAACGATTCCCTGGCTATTTAACTGGATCTTACTCCATTGTTTGGTTCATGCAGGAATTATATATATTGTGTATATACTGCTTATACATTCTTAGGTTTTATGTTTCTAGCACTTTATTTGGATATACAGATTCCTCTCCTTATGTTTTTCATGCTTTGCTGACTTTTAGCACAAACATTGTCCAAAAGAGCACACGTGGAAGAGGTGTGTGTTGTATTTTTCCTTCCCCCTCAGTTTTATTGCTTCCTTGATTGAAGATATAGGTATACAGATTCCCTCACAGACGACATTTTAAGTCTTGTTATTATTGCACAAATTTTTCACAAGAACACATATAGAAAAAAAGTTATTTTTAGGATCACAACATTTTATAGAATTTTATTTATATATAATTTTTCATTATAGTTATAATTACTCAAGATCATTGAGATAACGAGCCACTTGCACTGGTGTGATTTATTTCACTACTATATTTGAAAACAACGATGATGTTTTTGCATTCTAGTGTGTCGCTTACTCTATGGAAAATAGATTACTGGGGCTTTCACTATACAGAGGTATCAGATGGGATCAATAAACCTGTATCATTTTGTGTAATAATAAACCTGTATCAGTTTGTGTATCAGTTTGTGTATCAGTTTGCACTGGTGCTGAGTTGTACTAATGGTTCTGATCCGATACTTACGAGATACTTTCAGGATGAATTTGGTTTCATGATATTCTCACTCCGTGTAAGTAAAGTCACCATCTGCGCCACAAAAAGACCAAGGATGGCGCTGGCTCGAAGTAATGAGACTTTCAGTAGTAGTTACCAAGACTCACCTCTACCATGCAGCGCTTAGGTGTTGTCTAATGTAGCCAAATGCTCCCTGCTTAAAACCAGACCACACCTCAGGAACAATGCTTCCACATGGTCTTGGAATCTCCAAGCTGTAAGGAGCTTTCTCTGGCCACTCCATATTACCTGAAATTACAATTCCCTTTATACTGTATATCGCTGGATCTCCTATTTCAACCCTGCAGGATATTATTACTACAGACTTCTTGGATACCTTTTTTATAGCCACACCTCTGCATTATTGCAAGCCTCTTGGACTAATTTCTCCTGGATTCCTACGTTTACTCCATATGGATTACAAGGACTCACCTGTACCAAACCTCAACAGAGTGCACTCGGAGGACTCAGATAATTTTACTTAACTATTATTTCATCTCAGACTTCTATCCTGTATTATGTATAGTTTATTGTTAAATATTTACTTATTGATATCGTTGCCTCTTCTATTCCTCTGCCCCCTCTATTTCTCCATGTATATATATTCTCTATTCCCTCTCTCTGATACCAATACCTGCACCCTGCCTAAGTAATATCTGTTTCCCTCTCCCTATTCCATAGCTGTGTGTGTATATATAATATATATATATATTATTCCCTTCTGTTCTGTATCTGCATCCTTACTATAAAGCCCCTTTTATCCTAGTTAGTTTCCTTGTCTACTCCTGTAGATCTTCATTTGCCCATCGTTATTATTTATTCATCATTCTCCTCTTAACTCCTCTATTATCCTGTTTTTCTCCTGTGTCTTCATAATAAACCCTTATTAGATATATCAGCTTTGCAAGTCTCCTGATTTATTGCATGGTGGCTCGAACCTACCGCCCGGACCTGTATCCTGACTCAGAATATTCCCACTATAATGTCCACTGTCTGACTCCGCCAGCTCCCTTATAGTGAGGGATCCTGAAT